>OX456525.1:29125289-29219102 GCA_949748255.1 Eustalomyia histrio | reverse complement strand
ATTAATTTTTTATGTTTATTTAACAATAAAGCAGTAACTAGTTATTATTTCCACTATGTAAATAATGCAGTTATTTTTATTATTTAACTTTTAACAACATTTACTTAAAGTCAAGAATGAAAAAAAAATCAAAGTAAATGTAGTTTATGATAATATAAAATAGACTTTTTGTATTTTAATGGAATATTTTGAAATTTTATATTTTGTGGAGAATTGTTTCGAATAGTTTACATTAGGTAAAGAATGTAAATATATTAAAAGAAATATTTTTTTTATATAATAGAAAATTAATTATTTGTTTGCAAGGGCATAAAATGCTTTTTTATAAATTTCGTAAATAATTTTTTTTGTTGTATATATTTGACATGAGGTAAAAAATAAAAATATCAAAAATGTTTGTTCGTTTTAACTTTACTAATAACTTTACGTTTTAAAATCAATAAATTGTTCAAGTTAAATTGTTAGAAAAAAAGCTGAAAATATTCATTGTTTACATATAGTGTAAACAATTATTATTTGCAGTTAAAAAATAAAATAATTAAAAACTATAAACTATAATTAATTTAAAAATATAAAATAATACATAATCTACCTTATGTAAAGAATGAAAAGCTTAAGAAAATAAAAGTGATAATATAAAATTGTTAATTACATTTTCAGTACACATTTTAAAATTTTATATTGTGTATAGAATTGTTAGAAATATTTTTCATTAGATTAATAATATAAAAATATATTAAACAAATATTTTTTTTTTGATATAATAAACATAAATAACATAAACGTAAAATTTACACAAGGTAAGTAATTGGTATACATATTTAACGTAATGTAAAAACATTAAAAATATATTATTTGAAAATTTTTATTTTATATCCTGTACAAAAATTGTTTACATATTTTACATAATGTAAAGAATGTAAACAAATTAAAATAATTTGTTTTTGTCTAAAAAAAATAAATTGAAAATTTTACATTATGTAAATAATTGCTATATAACTTACCTAAGGTAAATAATGTACAAAATAAAATACAATAGCTTTTAGGGTTTAAATAAATTTAGATTTAAATATAGAAATACTAAAAATTTATATTCTGTATAGAATTGATAAATGGAAACATTTAAAAGAAACGTGTTTTATGATTTATCAAAATTTATTTCGTGTAAATTTTTAAATTTTACAAAATCTAAATAATCGTTGTTCATAGTTTAATTTAAATGATGTAAAGATTAGATTTTATAAAACTTGTTATTTAAACAAAAATAAAAGAAATTTTAAATTATGTAAAATGATGAAAGTAAATAAAACGTGCTAAGCATTACAACACGACGCCCACAAGTTATATTTATTCCCTAACAAAATCCAGCAATTTGTGTACATTATTACACAAATGTTTAGAATTAATGTCCGATCGAACAGTTCTAATTAAAAAAGGTTTTTGATCAGTATTCGATATTTTGAAACATTAATGACAAATTTTCTTCATGGAAAAATATTTTAGGTGCAATTCAATGCGATTTTGAGTATAAGAATTAAAAATAAAAAATTATATATTTTTTGTAAATTTAACTGTTCGGCAGTAGTATTTTTGCCGATTTGTTTTACTTCGAATGATTTCCTAATTTCAGCTCTCAAAATCACTTTCCCTCAACCCTACAACAATTTGCCATCAGCAAAATTTTTGCAAAATATTTCAAAATGTCGACTAACTACCAATTACCGTTTATTGACCGATCTTTGCGTTGGGACTTGCACAATATCAAGAATTGGTAAATATTCTTTACTTAGTGTAAAATATGTAAAAAATTATATAGACTACAATTATTGCAAATTTTTTGTGCCTATAATTAATAATGTATTAGTAAAGTCATGTTGTATAAAGTTTATGTTGTACAAATTAAGGTGCGGTTTCTGTAATAAAAAGGTCTTAGATTCGATTTCTGAATAACCAAGAAGAATATTTCCAAATAAAATAAATTTTATATAATTCTTAATAAGAACTGATTAACTTAATAGCAAACCTAAAAATTGTCTGATATTATTTAAATTTGACATTTATCGGTTTTTAACAAATCAAAAAAAATTTTCCCTAACCGGAAATCTATTAGACAAAAAAGATTGAAAAAATTTACCCACAATTTGATTACATAAACCGCAAATTGGTTAAAAACAAAAATTTCCATAACCACCCCATGTCATTATTTTTAGAACTGTAATAGTTGTAAAGTGACAAAAAATATAATGTTAGCAGTTTTTTTTTTATATTTAAAACCACATAAACATTTGATTTTTATGTTTGACTTAAAATTTGCCCTATAGCACGCTATAATGTGATTTTTTTGTAAATATTAGAGTAATGAAAATAAAATTCGTTGAAATAAGTATAATACTAAAGCTTAATATTATTGAACGAACAAAAAGAAACGTGAGATAGCAATTATTAAACTTAAGTTGGTCAAGTTTAATAGTGTGAAGAAAAACCTTCAAAATAAATAAATATGAATTTAAAAAATAAAAAAAAAAATTATTGAAATAACTTGCTAAAAATTTAAGCACCAAAAATATTGAACAATTCATAAAGATTGGAAAAAACTTGATTTTACTCTTGTTATAAAATTGTTTTTGTTAGAAGTTTTTTTCTTTAATTAGATCTAACAACTAAAGTGTAATAGAATTTAAGTGTAAAACAACCTTTTGGTGTTAATTAAACTTAACAGAAAAATAAACTAAGATTTTATACAACTCTAATTGTATGTTACTGGAAGATAAAAAATTTAGTTAAAAACAATTGAATTTTAAATACTACTCATAAGTTGGGCGCCATTTAATGTTATATTCAATGTTTTATTACAAAGTTATATAGTACTACTAAAGAGATTAAATAATAGGAGATGCAGAATCTGCGATATAGGAAATCTGGCAGGAAATTAAACAAATTGTTAGGGCATAAGTAAACAATGTAAAGTAATTCAAACAACAATCATTGTAAATAACGAATAAAAATATTTGTATTACACATTAAAATTTTTCATTCCATTATGTCACCCTACTTATCCTACTTATTGATTAAAATTTCATTTATAATTTGTGAGGTTTATAATTACAATCAAATGTTACAATGATACAAAAACATTAAGTTTTGATGATTTAACTAAAATTTGCAAACAGTGCTATATAGTATACGAATATAAAAATATATTTTTTAAAAGTTTGGTAAAGTTTTTAAAAATTAATTCAAAGGGCGCTTCAGAAAAACTGCTGATACAAATAGCAATAAAAAAATCTATCAAATAAACGAAATATTTGGTATGTTTTAGTTAATTACTAAATCTAAATATTTTAGTTAATTGCTAATTTGCTGAAATCAACAAAAAATTTGTTGAATATAAGTAGAATAAAATCATCACAAGAAATTCAAAACTCTCAAAAAATTAATGAGTTTTTTGTGCTTATGTATATTTTTGTGCCTCGTTGTAAGACATTAAAAATATCACCAAAACAAATATACTTGCGTGGTTTTATATACACTCTAATTAATTTCTGTTGAAATTTACACATTTTATAGTAGGAAATTGTACACCTACTATAAGTTGGGTAAATTTATTTTGTGTGTGTAAATTACAAAAATACACACATTATGAGTAAGTTGATGAACAGAAAATGAGTAAAATTACATTAAGTGCGTAAAAATTATATGTAATTTTAAAATTAAAGAGTAAATTTACTAAATTTGTGTATAAAAATACACGATTTCCCTGTGAATGTACACATAAAATGCGGAAAATCCTACAAAAAAGTGAATATTTTCTACCACGATGTTGAAAATTACACAGCCCAAAAAATTTTTGTTTTGTAATAAAAACAATAAATTTGATGTTAAGTAATTCATAATAAAAATAGCTCACATTGTGAATAAAAAGAATAAATTTATTGATTAGTATTTCTAATAATTTATATATTTCAAAATACTAATTAGTTTTTTTTTAATTTTTAAAATGTTTTCTTTTTTTTTTTTTTAATTTAAAAATGTTATAGTTTTTTACCATAATAAGTTATTAGTTTTCCATTATAAGTTGTGCGTTTTATTTTTTGAGCGCTTCAGTAGGCTAGTTGGTAGCATGATAGCTTATCAGTGCGGGGGTCGTGGGTTCCATTCCCACCAGAGGTTGTGGTCTATTTTTCGCTACAACGAGCCGATAGCCTTTGATGCTAGTGCTCGGTTAGGGTATTAGGATATAATTTGTAATTATATGATTAATATAAATAAAATAAATTTTTATTCAACAAAATCACATTAATTTTAGGCATAATTTGTTTAATTTTAAACACAAAGTGTCTAAAATTACTTCGGGTGGGTGTGTATTATTGTATATCAAAGTGTGTGCAAAAAAGTTTTACGTATTTGATGTTTCTATTTACCGAATTTTCGTAATATTACACACAAATTTACGCATTTTTTAGTAGTAAATTTACAAAAAATTTTTAGAGTGTAAATTATATTTAGACTAATCTTACATATGTTGGCGCCCAATAAGAGTCAAATATTTGAAAATACATTTCATCCATATGAAAATTAAGGTTCCAATTATATCTATAAAAATAGAACAATTGCAATTGCTGCTGGTAATATTTATTTACTATAACAGCACGCCACATAAGTTGTCTAAAATATGTCAATTTCCCCCTATCCCTGTTAAAGTACCTGCTTCATCCCAGGCTATAAAGCTCCCTTTGTAGTTAATAAATGAACTTAGGATTGGTCGCTGTTATAATGAACCAGTTATGTGGCAAGTACTGTGACTAGTTCATATTATTATTATCGCAAGCAAAACAAAAATAATTAGAAAATTTCAATATTTCTGCAAAAATAAATTTCTAATTAGAAACTTTAAATTCATTATAGAATTTTGCCTAAAATAATATCCATAATCAAAAATCCTCTCAAATTAAAAAAATTAACAGAATGGGCCGGTCATTATTTAATTTTAAAGTATTTGTCATGACAAAATCTTTGAAATTGGTTCTAAAATTGATAATGGGTTAAAATGGACTTGTGTCGATATTTTTATATAATAAAATGATTAAACAATTAAAAAGCAATTTAGAAATTTTGATTTTGCTTGATTTAAGAAATACTTATAAAAAATCGGGAATATGCATACAGTCATTGGGTCCTCAGATGGGCCAATACTATTCTTATGCAATATATTAATTTTTTGGATATTATTTAGGAGATACGAGACAATGCTGGTGAATTTAAGCCCACTTTGGGTGACACTTGCATACGGACTAGGTCTAAAGTTGCACCGTTCTTAATTAATGGACCGTTCAAATTAATGGGCTTCGACTCTTATCGTTGGTACGATATGAGTTAGAGTATCGAATTTCATTAAAATATTTACACATAGTCAGACGAACATCGGGAATCGCTTTATGGACTTAAAAAGTTATCCTATCTAGGTTTAGTATTTTTTATTACTACAAACATTGTCACAAACTCATTATATGCTGTCCACATTTTTAGCCTAAATTCAACATATTCAATTCTTTGTCTTAATAAACTCTCAGATTTTTTTTTTGTTTTTCGATTTATTTCCGTTTTAAAATTTTCAGATTGATTAATGGCTAATGTATGTACATATTTTTTTATATATATAAACTTTTGGTCAACAGGTGCAAAAAATTCGTTAGCGTTGATGTTGACCAAAATAAAAATCCACATTTTTGCCAAATAAAAGAAATTAACGTATGAACTTACTTGTTAAGATTTTGAAAGAAAAAATCTATTTAAATAAAATTATCCAATTGTGTTAAAAAAAAATTATCCGGTAATTTACAGCAAACACGAAGAATTTTTTAAAAATTCTAATAAAACTATATCATTATTTAGTTGAAAATTTATAATTATTTTTTTTATTTAAAAACTTTTGACACAAACGTATTTTAAATTAATTTAACAAACATCTTTGGAGTTATATTTTGTAATCCATAAAATCTTTTATTTTTAATATCTTTTTTTAGATAATAATATAATTTTCTTTAAAATCTTAAAATTTCTCTAATTTTTTTGCAAATTTTTAATAAGGCGCCAATTTGCTCTTTAAAATTTTATTATTTTTTTTTGTCTCAAACACGTTTTTAGTGAAAAACTGTTAGCCGTACTTTTTTTACTATTTTTTTCTTTCGCAACAAATTCCTAAAATACGTCTAAACGCCCGTAAGTTTATTTTCAAACTAAAACTTGTTTGGCTTAACCAAACAATCGACTATTTCTCATACCGACACCAACTAAACTAACAAGAGCGTTTATGGGTAAAAACTCCGTTTGCACAAGTGTTGGTGCACATATATTTTATAAACCTTCATAGTATAGTGTTGGGTAGTTTAACGATAGTTAGGGTTTACCAGCACAATAAAACACGTTTCTTAGAATAATATGCATTTGAATGCACAAGCAACAATTTAAACTCACACTAACACACACACACAATATGGCAACGAGGAATAAAAGATTATGTCGAAAATAATGGTTTTTAAGAAATGACATCAATTTTGATACATTCATTTCAAAATTTTATAAAGTTTCGAGGCTATTGAAAGCCTTCTAAAATGTATTTTTTCAAAAAAAAAATCTATTAATTTCAAAATTACGACATAATTGAGTTGTCCAATGAAAAATCGGTACACGCATTCTAAACTATTTTAATGGGCTTTCAATATGGTGTAAAGCAAAAGAAAAATAAGAGGCACGTAGTCTTAAAGCGTCCCAATCTCATGTTTAGGGGTGAAGCATTGGGATAAAAAATTAACCAAACTTAACGAAAATTAGATTTACGATATTTGTACAGAACGTTAATTTGTCTGGAAAGTTGCGACTTTCATCCACATTTGTTCACAAGTAGATATAGAGACGTACATTTGATAAGCATTAATTCAAATGATTTTTAACTCAAACCGATTATTCCAAAATAATTGAAATTCCTTTCATTGGATACATTGCAGAATACGAAAAATGGAGTAGATTTTTTTAGATTAGTTTTTTTTCCTCTCCATTGGGATTTGGGGGTCCGTGCCAGGAGACCTCCCTTGTAAGTCGACTTATTTTTTTCATCATATCGGAACCTACGATTTCCTCTGTAAATTAAATTTGTTAAATTTGTATAACTTTTAAACAAAATAAAATAAAAGTTTAAATTTTAAGTGCCCCGAAGTTGGGCGCCATTATAAGTTATAATATTATGTGTATTGTACAAGTTGATTTAAATCTATATAAAATATAATAAATTGGAGAGCGCCCCGGTAGGCTAGTTGGTAGCGTGCTAGCTTATCAGTGCGGCGGTCGTGGGTTCGATTCCCACCAGAGGCTCTGGTCTGATTTTGATAGCCTTCGTTGCTAGTGCTCGGTTAGGGTATTAATATATAATTTATAGTTATATGATTAATATAAATAAAATAAAAATAAATAATAAATTGGAATTGCCGTAAAACCGATTTACACCCAAGTTGGGCGCAATGTTATGTTACTAATTTTCTCGTATTACCGAAATCGACAAATGAAATAATAAGAATGGCAAATATATCATTTGTGCTCTTATCGACTTAAGCCATTATTATTTCTAGCCACTGAAACTTAAAAGAAAAACCTGGCAATATTATATTCAATACTAAGTAAATAACAGACGACTCTTGATGATTTGTTTTTGTACAACCAAAAACAGCACACATGACAACTTATATTTCTTTCAAAATAAAAAAAAGAACTCACCTGAACTAATACACCAGTATTGCCAGTGAGCTCAAGAAAATAAAAACCGTAATTACAATACATACAAACATTTCTACAAACATCTATGCAAACATAAATACTGGTTCATGCATAGCCAGCATTTTAGTGGAGGAGTATGTTAGCAGCTACCAAGATTCTAAACAAAAAGAGATTTATGTACAAATTTATATCATGGTGCGTCTAACAGTTTTTTGTTTACTTGTTTAGGTAAAATGAATAGGTTTCTTGATTTAATTTTAAAATCTTGCTTAAAGAAAAGTGGAGAGAGAGAGAGAGAAGGAGTGTAAAATGAGTTGCAGTAAATATTTATTTGTAAAAAAAGAGTGTTGGGTTTTGTGTTGATTTTTAGTGGCTTTATTCGGAAATCTTTATGAGTTATATTTTTTTTTTTTTAGAAATTTATGTTAAAAAATATACAAGTTGTTTGGAGGGTTTGTTTAATCCTTGCTTGTGTTAGAAGTTGTTTAGTTTCATGTTTTTTTTTTGTTGTTGTTTTCCTTTTTAGCTTGAGGGAGTATAATCAAAGATGTTAAATCCAAAATTTATTGATAATTTATGAGCGTTTTTTATTAGATGAGAATAATATTGATGAAGTTAAAATTTATCATAACTATTTGTAAGGATTTTAATTCACTATAATCAAAATTTATGAAAATTGTGGCTTTAAGTATATAAATCAAAACACGATATTTTTAAACTGTCGTAGACTTTAGCACTAAATATTACACCACAAATAAAGTGCTTCCACTTTTTCTTACAAATAATGTAATATTTTTGTGCTATTAGTCAGAATACAATTACTTTTAGTTTATCTCTCGTAAAATAATCGGCACTATCCTATACAAATATTGATCCCACCAATACCTTGTTTTCGTTAAAAGGGCGTTTTTACATATTTTTCATTTAGTAGGCGTATGAATGATAGTACATTTTGTTATCTTATCTTAGCACACATTTGTTTCAACTTATGACTTATCATTGCACTTTAAAGAAGTACTATTTATACCCTACACCACCATGTGCACAAGGTATAATGCATTTGAACTGATGTATATAACAAAATATTGGGCCTAAACCTTCTATTTAGTAAATATACTTAGAATAACTTCTTAGAATAACTTTCTGAGAGAATTAGCTATATGTCCATGTCGTAAATTAGCTATCGCTACATGTCGCAAATATTAAAAAATTATAATGATTTTTAGTGTCATAATTCAAAGTGTATTGATTTTAATTCAAATCGGTTCATGTTTAGTCCTAGTGCACATATAAAGTCCCTGAAAAAAATTACTTATAGGTTTGCTCGCACGCTACAAGTCCTAAATATTATTATATTTTAAAGAAATTTTTAACACTGATATGAAACCCTTTATCCATATGGACAATATTCCCGATTTTATTTTTTTTTTATAAATATTCCTAAAACCAGCGAAAATAAAAATTTCTGACTGACTGTGATTGTTTACGCAATAATGGATATTGAAACAAATTAATTTTTTTGTACTTCGACCCAAGGTTAGGTTAGGTCGGAGTGGTAGCCGGTATCATATGAACCAGCACACTTAGACCATGAATCAGTTGGATCACTGCCAATCAGAATACACCATTGAACCTAAGCTTGAGAGTCAGAACACGAGAGATCACTAAGGTCGCGAAACTATACTGATCCATGAGTTAGATGGATCACTGTCAATCAGATTCCACCGTTGAACCGAAGCTTAAGAGGTGCGAGATGTCTGAAGGTCACGAAAATACGCTGATCTTAGTGAAAGAATCATACTCCTTGACAGATCCAGACACGACTAGGGAAAGTGTTTGCTGCTCTCATCCTAGTTTATGCAGCAGCTACAGAAGTCATATGAAAAGAACCACAGACTCTGTGTGCCTTTCGTTAAATAGTCACCCTCTCGGGTAAAGCTGGTTGCCCAACTTACAAGTAGCCAAGGGAATATCAACACTTCCGAGTTCCACAGGAACATATAAGAAGGTTTCCAGCCTTACACATTCATCAGCTATTCAGTTCCCCAGTAAGTCTCTGTGCGCCAGCAACCATACAAGTCAGAATCGTTGGCCCCAAGGGTTTGACGATAGCTTGACTATCAGAGTACATGTTAATGCTTGTCGTAGACAGAACCTATCCTCCTGCCCTATCTTCATCACCTAAGCCTAAAACCCCGAGACAGCTTTAAACCAAGCTACCCGGAGTAGACTGCAAAGCCAACTTGGTTGTAAAGCTTTGATCTGTCCATATAAAACTCGACGCCACGCCTCTTCACCTGCACAAAACATGTCTAGTGGTCCCTGGTCGGAATATGTACGGCGAAGATGCGTTCATGCACAGCAACCGAAGTCATATGATCCACATTATGTGAAACTGAGTACATTAAGTTTGTAACTACCAAAATTAATTGGCCCTCGGCCACTTGTTACATAAAATACCAATCAACTTGGAATCACTTGCTGGGTCGTTCATTCGTCTGCCCATGTACAATGAACGAACGCTATTTAAAATTAAAATCGGTAGTGTACACTCCGAGCAAAAAACCCCAGTTTGGATTCAATTCCATTCGGTTCTTTTTTGTATTACTCTCACGTGATTTTTTTTTTGTTACTTTAAATATACTAAACAAATAGTAAAACTTCGTCAAGTAAAACTCGAGATCTAACTAATGGAATAACTTTTGTGTACCTGGCCAGGTTAGAAAGTCAGTCTTACGTATAAATTTTAAAAACCCAAAAAAAAGACACCGACAAATCCCAAACAATGCCCAACTGCCATTTTGGAAACTGTCGAGCGGAAATATAGGGGACTTAACCAATTTGAAAACTAGAATATCTGGCTTACCGGATATCATATAATCCAGTGCACATATACGTTCTAAAATTGGGTTTTGAACTTTTAAAACACGTTTTTACAGAATTCTATCCCACAGTTTGTGGTAATGACTGCGCTTATATTTTCCACTACCATAAATATTTTTTTTAAGAGAAGCAACGCTCAGGAAATTTTTCCTACTTATTAATCGTAATGTGTTGCTTTCTTTGGAGAAGAGATAAAAGTTGGCTCGCCATCTGATAGGGAGTTGGCAAAAATTGTTGAAGCATTTTAGTAAATAGCTCTGTTTTGTTATTTAACTTCAGTGGGGTTAAATTTGAATCAGCATAAAAAAGTACTGATTATTTTTTAAATTTCTGGTTTTATTGGAAAGGTTGAACTTTGTCATTTAAGAATGGAACGCAATATCAGTCATATGAAGTTTTGCATCAGACAAGCGCATCATTTCATAGGAATTTTAATTTGATTTTCTTTAGGTAAAATCAGATGGAAAATCAGATAATGTAAACTCCGCTTAAGTGCTATTAAAACATCAAATTTAATAACAACTATTTATATATATATTTGCTATATTTATTACACCGATTTTAATTTTTTTACTTGTCTTTTATTCCTAATAGAGGGAAAAATAATGTTTAAGATTTTTTATTGAATTAATCACTCAACACTATTTTCCATCGGAGAGCACTACTTATTTGATGTACCGTCTGGCACCTATAAACCAAAGGAGATGCCAGACTTAGATTATGTTATTTTTTATTCAGAATATTGAGATGTGGAAGAATAGTTAGAATGCAGAAACTATTCTTCTACAGCTTATTATTCTTAATATGTAAAAGGAATATAATCTAAGTCTGGCCTCTCTACTGGTTTAGAACTTGTTTCTATGCAAATATATAATCATAAGAAATTAGCAACGCGCGATTTTTTTTTATTATTTATATGATGTGACATTTTAATTTACTAAAACTACTCACGTTACAACTCAACAAAAAAAAAAATAAAGACAGAGGGAAAAAAATTGAGTGACATGCGATCTATTCATAATGCATAAGTATTTATATATAGAAGTATATTTCGATGACAGTAAGTTGAGTGCACTTAACTGAAAATTTATGTCAACTTGCTATAACAATTTTAAATGTATTTTGTCCCGGTTTACATACAGCAATTTCTCTTGCCGCAATTTTCTCAAATTCTCTTTTAAACTTGCATTGGTGTCCACACTGTGAAAGTTTCTTTTTGCAATTTTAGTATCTTTTACATATAAAAAAGTACGAATTAGAAAGCAAAAGAGAATTGCTAGTACAAGCAAGTCTGTACAACTTTTCTTTAGTCTTTTCTCCCTCTCCTCTATACTCAGAATTGCTGCAATTAAAATTTGAGTGTGTAAACCGGGATTCCAATTATAATAAACTGCCACTTACGAGGTATCAGTTTATAGTCATCGTTTTGTTTGTATACAAGTATTAAATTCAAAGAAAATTAAAAAGAAATATAAGATTTATATACATAAATACAAATAAAAAAGAATGGATTCAGATTACACATACAAAAGAATTAAATAAATAATGACAGCAGAAAAATAATATTAAATAAAACAAGTGAAAAAATAATAAATTCGGCTTTACCGAATCTTTTGAATATTCTCCACCCATGTCCAGAGAAAATAATGATTTAACAAATCACAGATAATGCATTACACATGTCAACAAAATATTTGAAAATTTAATGAAATGAATATTTATTGCAAATATTTAATAGAAATTTTTGGTAAAATTTTTGTTGTAATATATTTTGTCCTTTTTATTTATACTTGGAAGCACTTTTACATACTTACAGAGCGATTCCACAAAAAAAAAAAATATCCAAAGCAATATACGTTGGGAGTTAGTAGACCAAAAAAAAAGTCAATTAACCCACTCAAAATCGAAATTATTGAGCCTTGAAATTATAATGAGCGTTTCACATAAGAGGCCGCCACTAGTATATAAAACAATATTTCATTTTTCAATGTCTTGTGGTTAAAACCTATTGGAAGTTTACGGCTCTATCTGAATAATTGTGTCGAAGTTTGTTTGGTCGCTTTAAAAGTGTGGTTTTGATCTCGAAGACAAGAAACAGTCAGGTCAACCCAAAAAGTTTGCTGACGGAGAATTTGAATCTTTACTCTATTTGGAGGAATGCCAAATGCTTCAGGAATTGTCAGAATCAGTGGGAGTGGATGAGTCGACGGTCTGCAAACAAGTAAAAGACATGCGATTGATTCAAAAGCAGGAAAATTGTGTGTAATACGAGTTAAAGCCGTGTGACGTCGAAAGGCCATTTTTTGCTTGTAAACAGTTCCTCGAACACCAAAAAAGGACGGGTTTTTTTGCATCGTCAGTGGAGAGAAAAATTTCATACATTACGACAACTCCAAGCGCAAAAAGTCATGGGTTTTGCCCGGACAGCGATCAACATCCTTCGCAAAGCCGAATATTTATAGCATGAAGCTTATGCTCTGAATTTGGTGGGACCAGCGCGGCGTGATCTATTATGAATTGATCAAACCGAATGATACGATCACGGGGAATGCCATAGGACTCAACTCTCGGAATACGAAGAAAGGCACGACAAATTGATTTTTCAGCATGGAAACTCTATAATGCGAAGTTCTACCTTACCTGCCGTATTCTCCAGACATCGCTCCTTCCAACAACTACTCGCCCAGAAAAAAGATTGGTTGCAATTCAATCAAAACCATTGACATTTATTTGTAAGGATATATTTGGAATAATCTATAATCCATTATTATATGGCATTGGGAATTAAAAAGAGGGAAAAGGAACCAAAAAAGGATAGTATTTTCCAATTATTGGTATTTCCAATCAACTTTACGAATAAAATTCGTTTAGAAATTGCGTATAGTAAAAGCTATCATATATTTAGTGAATGTATTAGAAAATTAGTACAATATATCAAATTTATTTAAAAATTGTCGATGTTCGAAAGTGGTAACTAAAAATACGGTTATCCGGGTCAACTATATCATTAAATTTGGGTTTCAGTTGAACCAACCGAATTGTGGATTGTATTCATTATAGAAGCCACTAGGATTGGTATTTGTAAACGAATTTTCTGCTCTTTTTATTTTCCTAAAAAATTATTTAAATTCAAAATTAGTCATCAAAATTTATAGGTGTTCGTGGGCTAGTGGGTAGGGAGCTAGCCAGTGGCGTAGCTGATTCATCAAGGGCCCGTGTGCAAAACAACCAATTGTGCCCCTAACATTTCAAAATCACTAACAAGTACAAAAAATCATGAAATATATTTTTTAAATCACGACTAATTTATAATTGAGCTTGTTTACCATACTTGATATTTTTTCATTGGCATTGAAATTTCATTAGCATTAGTTGTACAATGCTAATGCCAAAATTACAATCGTATTTTCTGGATATTTTACTTGCTTTACATAGAGTGTTTTATAAAATGAATCACTCGCGATATCTCCCGAATTAAAAAAATGGCCATTTTACAAAATGGTGAATAGCTCCGAATATAAGCGAGATTGCGCAAATGTTTGCAAAGTTCGTCAAAGGTTATTATCAATTAATATAAATTAACACACTCCGCACTCGGCATAAATCGCCTAGTTTTCAAGATACCGGCCATTTTAACAAATTACCATTTTACAAAATGGCGAATATCTAAAAAATAAGCGCGATTTGCAAGTTAATTTTAATATTTTTTTATTTTGTTTTAATTCGCAAGTCAAATCAATCATAGAATTATTTTTTAAATGAATTGATTCAATTGAATCATGAATGATTTGATTGATTGATTAATCAATTATGATTTTGAATCTGATTTAATGAATTTATTTATAAAATATTGAATCAACTGGCTGGTTTACAAAGAGAATTATTTCTTTCGGGAATTAATTCAATAAAGATATGCCTTTTTACAGGTCTGCATGACTTATTATTTGTAACTACTTAATTACACAAATAAATAAATTCATAAAAATACTATTTACTACTCTCAACAAAGAGCCCCTGTCGGTCATGGGCCCTTGTGCAGTGCACCACCCAGCGACCATTAACTTACGTCACTGGAGCTAGCCTAATACTCCTAATTTCCGAGTTCAAATCCCGGTAAAGGCAAGCATTTAAAAATATATATTTTTTTTATAAAAATAAAATATTCAAATGTTTAAATAACAAATATATCAAAGAAAATTAAATTATGGTGCAGTTAGTAAGAGTGTGAATCTGGTTGCCTGGGTTCGATACCTGAAAAACCTAAAAATAAAATTGTTCTTAAAATACAATTTTGTGGAACGTTATAATATTTATGTGGAATATAAATTTTAAATAAGACAACTGAGTACTGGCTTTCCCAACTACAAATATAATTTAATATGAAGATAGTTGCCGTAGCGGCTAAAATTGTCAGCGAAGTACAAACATATGCACATATACGTTATGCGTTATTAGACCTATATTTCGACGTATTACAAATGACAAACTGATATATACCCTCACCATATATGGGGGAAGGTATAAAAAGTTAAAAAAAATATTTAAATAACTTACAGTTTAGATTGAAACATATAAAGTATTCTTCTTTGTTTAAGAACAAATCAAATTGATTTTTTTTAATAGAAGTTAGATGGTTCTAAACGGATTAGTTTTAATTTCTTTTTAGAGCATTGGAGTGTAAATTTGTTTACCATGAAATCTATTGTTATTTATTTTTATTATAAATTTTCCAATTTTAGGGATTTATTTTATAAAAAGTTTATCTTTCTTTGTTGTGGTTAATAATAAAATTGATTTTTTGGGAATATTTATTATATACATAGATTTCAATTTGAGGAATTTATTTAGATTAAAAGTTCATTATTCTATAAAGTGATTAACCGGATTTCAATTATTTTGAATTTTAAGAAATTGAATTTTCCATTGAACCTTTTCGGGATTTGATTTGTATTTATAAAATTCTTAAATTTCATTAATATTTTTTATTCTCATCATATAAATTTTTAATTTCAAGCCTTAAAGCTTTCATACAAACCATAGATTATAGAATTTTATGCTTCAGTTTTTTTTGTATCTTTTGGTTTTAAAACTATCAGCATAAACGGAAATGCTTCTACGAACCAATCACGCGTAAAAATCATGAGAACCATGCGGATTTGTAAAATAAAAAAAATAAATACCCAAAAGCCATTATTTAATGAATGTTTTAGTTGTTACTATGCCCTGCCTAAAAGAGCATCTTTTCAATGTTACCATATGAAATAAAATGGTTTAAAAGACATTTTCACGGTGCACCGTAGTATTGACCTGGTCAGTTAAAGCGAAAAAAGATAAAACATTTTTGTTAATGGAATTTAAAAAAAATTTTCATTGAGTAACAAAGCAATGACTCATCCTATGCTGGATTTTTATTGATTACACATTATAAACACACAAATAAAAATACCTGAGGGTTTAACTATTGACAAATATCTATTGAAATTATAAAAGGAATTTTTATTTTTATTACATAATTATTTATCTAGTATTAATTTAAATATGCTTTTCTAAAAAAAAAACTTATTTTTCAAATACTTTTAATTGCAGTTGGGTTTTAAATGATTGTATATAAAATTTTTATAATCGTTTTGCTTTTAAAAAGGTAATTGATATGCGTTTGAAGTATGGTGTTGATAAATAACAATTTCTAAAGAAATTTATGCTGAATTTACTTATAACAATAAATTCAATAAATAGTTAATTTATTTATATTTTAAAAAGGTAATTTAGTATACAATTTTGTATATAAAGGGAAATTTTAGAGGTTTATTACAAAAATTATAATGAACTTTAGAATATGTGTACCATAAATATTATTTTATAAATGCATGAACGTCTTCGAATTCTCGATTTCCTTTTTTTCGGGTTATTTAAACTGTTAGTTAGGGATGACAATTTCGAAGTTTTGGAATCTATTAAAGAAACATTAATCTTGAATCCAAAGATTTTTTAGCTTAAAAATATAACCAAATATAAATAATACGAATTACAAGATTAATAAATGTTTTTATACAGATTTAAAAATTTTTACTAACTAGCACTTTCCGAAATTACCCTTCGACCCGGGATCCTGTTTTTAAATTCTCAATTCCCGGAAATATAAAAATTTAATCTCGAATGGCATCCTTACAGCTAATTGTTAATAAATTGTTCTACATTTATCATACAATTCGTAGATGTTGTTAAATTGTTATTTTGTTGCTGCATTGTTAGTTAAATCTTAAAGGTTAAAAGCAACTGCAATTTTAATTTGTTTTCGAATTAATTTTGATCTCTTTATTGATCTCTGAGTGTATTTAAGATGTTGTGAACTTTTCTCCTAAAAAATGTCTATCAAAAAGAACTTCTATTTGAGCCTTTGCCTTTTCCTAAAAAAGTACCTTTTGTTAAAAAAGTATTTTTTGCTTAAAAAAGTACCTTTTATTAAAAAAGTATTTTTTGCTAAAAAAAAGTACGTTTTATTAAAAAAGTATATTTTGCTAAAAAAAAGTACCTTTTATTAAAAATGTACCATTTATTAAAAAAGTACCTTTTATTAAAAAAGTACCTTTTATTTTAAAAATATCTTTTATTAAAAAAGTACATTTTGTTAAAAAAGTACCTTTTATTAAAAAGTACCTTTTATTAAAAAGTACCTTTTATTAAAAAGTACCTTTTATTAAAAAGTACCTTTTATTAAAAAGTACCTTTTATTAAAAAGTACCTTTTATTAAAAAATCACCTTCTTTAAAAAAGGAGCTTTTATTCAAAAACTACCTTTTATTAAAAAAGTACCTTATATTTAAAAAGTACCTTTTATTTAAAAAGTACCTTTTATTTAAAAAGTACCTTTTATTTAAAAAGTACCTTTTATTTAAAAAGTACCTTTTATTTAAAAAGTACCTTTTATTTAAAAAGTACCTTTTATTTAAAAAGTACCTTTTATTTAAAAAGTACCTTTTATTTAAAAAGTACCTTTTATTTAAAAAGTACCTTTTATTTAAAAAGTACCTTTTATTTAAAAAGTACCTTTTATTTAAAAAGTACCTTTTATTTAAAAAGTACCTTTTATTTAAAAAGTACCTTTTATTTAAAAAGTACCTTTTATTTAAAAAGTACCTTTTATTTAAAAAGTACCTTTTATTTAAAAAGTACCTTTTATTTAAAAAGTACCTTTTATTTAAAAAGAACCTTTTATTTAAAAAGTACCTTTTATTAAAAGGTACCTTTTATTTAAAAAGTAACTTTTATTTAAAAAGTACCTTTTATTAAAAGGTACCTTTTATTTAAAAAGTACCTTTTATTTAAAAAGTACCTTTTATTTAAAAAGTACCTTTTATTTAAAAAGTACCTTTTATTTAAAAAGTACCTTTTATTTAAAAAGTACCTTTTATTAAAAAAGTACCTTTTATTAAAAAAGTACCTTTTATTAAAAAAGTATCTTTTATTAAAAAAATACCTTTTATTAAAAAAGTACCTTTTATTAAAATAGTACCTTTTATTAAAAAAGTACCTTTTATTAAAAAAGTACCTTTTATTAAAAAAATACCTTTTATTAAAAAAGTACCTTTTATTAAAAAAGTACCTTTTATTAAAAAAGTACCTTTTATTAAAAAAATACCTTTTATTAAAAAAGTACCTTTTATTAAAAAATTACATTTTATTAAAAAATTACCTTTTATTAAAAAATTACCTTTTATTAAAAAAGCACCTTTTATTAAAAAAAGTACCTTTTTTTAAAAAGTACCTTTTATTAAAAAAGTACCTTTTATTTAAAAAGTACCTTTTATTAAAAAAGCACCTTTAAATAAAAAAGTACCTTTTATTAAAAAAGTAACATATCTTAAAAAAGTACCTTTTATTATAAGAGTAGCTTTTATTAAAAAAGTACCTTTAATTAAAAAAGTACCTTTTGTTAAAAAGTACCTTTTATTAAAAAAGTACCTTTAAATAAAAAATTAACTTTAGTTAAAAAAGTAATATATATTCAAAAAGTATCTTTTATTCAAAAACGCCTTTAATTTAAAAAGTACCTCTTATTCAAAAAGTACCCTTTATTAAAAAAAGTACCGTTTATTTAAAAAAGTACCGTTTATTAAAAAAGTTATTTTTTTTAAAAAGTACCTTTTTTAAAAAGCAAATAAATATTAATTTTCAAGATGACCTTATTAAAGTTATACTAAATTAGGTACAAATAGATATATATTTCCCCTCTTTTTAAACAATTTTAATCCTTTACTAAAAAAGTCGTTTATTTTATCAATTTACTGTACTTTTGTATACTTTAAATCATTTTTAAATAAATTATCAATTTATTGTTCACAAAATCTTTGGTTATACATAATTTTATGATGACTCAAAATAAATATTAAAAGACTCAGAGTTTGGCAAAACATTAAAAACTCAACATATTATATTAAAGGTTTTTTTAAACTTACAACATTTTGTTTTGGTTAATAATGTGAGTCATAAAATACAAGGAACAATTATTGAAAGATTAAAACTTTTGTGTATCAGAAAATGTCATGTAAATTAATCTTGCAAATGTAATAAAGAATCATAAAATTAACAAAGCAAAGTTTTACAAAAAACTGTAAATAAAAATCCATTAAAAATAAATTAAACTGTAAATAATAATAATATGGACTTTTAATTTATAATTATTATATGGATTTTTTCAAAATAATTTTAGTATATTAATATAAAAATCACGAAATAGCAAAATTATTCATTTATACTCAAAAAAGTTTGACAGTTATTTTATGAAAGTTTTTTGTGTGTAATTGTAGCTGTTTTTCTATTTAAACAAAAATTAGAACATTGCATAAAAATGTAATAACTGGACTTAAAATTTTAAGTAGTATTTTTTTTATCTGTAGATTATTTTTTGTACCAAAAAAAACTTTTTGTAAAGACAGTAGTTTTTTTAATTATCAATTTTTGTTAGTTGTTAAAAATTTTACCGCATTTGTTTGTGATTTTTTAGCAGTTGAAAATAATAAGACATTTATTTATTTTAAATGTTAATACCTTTGTTGCCTTCCAAACTGCATATACCTTTGTTCCACTGAGAAACTTCTTTTAGAGTAGGGGTTTAAAAAAAGTTGCACATGACTTTAAATTGTAACAAATAGATATCACAATGCGATAATAAATAAACAAAATATATAGAGCAAGCATTTCATAATTATATTTACTTAAATTTCTTTACACAAGTCATCAAAAAATAAAATGTGTTTAGACTTTGTGTTTATCTGTCTGTCTAACAATTTTTCGAGTGTTTAATTTTTCTATGTCTGACTATTTTTATGACAGATTTTATAAAACGTTTCATTTGTTTAGGCACCTTTTTTGTTTAAATTTGTTAAAGTGTTCTTTAACATACAATTAAGTACTAATTTGGGTACAGTCGTTTAAAATATAAGTGATCCAGATTTATATTTTCATTTTTCTTTTATTATTGTGTTAGAATGTTTTACGTGTTTATTTGTTTATTTTTTTTTTTTGTAAAGTACAAATAATAGATAATCTTTATTTGAAAGTGGTACGAGTTTAAGTTTATTCTGTTATATTTTGTTGAGCAATTACTATCTTTGTTATAGTAAGTAAATAATAAATAATTTTTAGAATTTTGAAAAGAAATTATAAAATACAAGATACTTAACAAAAAGAGACCTTTGTTGCATAGACTTCCACCTAAGCCTTTTTAAAGTATATTGCTCTCTTTAATACGAATATACAACCAAAAAAGTTCCACCAAATTGCGTTTCCTAAATATTGGGTTTTCAGTTTTTAATTACTGAGTATAATAATAATGGGATATGTTAAATGATGTTTTAAGAATCTTGAAGGGATGTCGAAAATGAGTTTGAAACATTCACATTTGCCGAATAATTTGGACACACTAAAACCATGTTCAACTAGACACTTCAATGAATAATCAGTTGGGTCAATCTGGCAATTCCAAATATTTGGAAAATACATCAACATTCTGAACCAAATTTGTATACTTTTGCAAAATATAAAATTTTAATATAGCTTTTGTTTTCTTTTATTATTTTCTACCAAAACCATTAAATTTTACATTCCACAAAACGCCGCTATACTTATTAAGGCACCAAGGGTTGGCGTTTTCTGAATATTTTTAATCTATAATATTGGACTTAATGCTGGTTATACAAACAACAAAAATTTTATGCTAGCCGCATCTGCAATATTATTTACTTAGCCATTGAACTAAATGCATATTGTACAAAAAAGATCTACCTTTGGCCCCACTGCATCATGACAAACAACTAAAAAAAAGTTTAGGTCGAACGATATAACAACCTACCCCATAGTACTATGTGGGTCATATTTCTTAGAAGCGAATAAAATTAAGGGAATGAATTTCATTTAACGGAGAAATAAAAATAGTGAAATATAAATTTTGGGCATTTATTGTGAAACATTGCTGTAATACGAAGGCAGATCAATAAGTCCGTGACTCGTATAAATTTATTCAAAGTATTGGCCATCATTATCTATAATATTTTCTCATCTTGCTGGCAACATATGAATACCCGGCCTAAAGAACTTTTAATTTTTTGAGGCCAAGCCAATTTGGGATACCCTGTTCTGTAGCAAGGCATATTCCAGTGAGAGCATTCTGCATCGATCGAAACAAATGGTAGTCGGTGCAAGGATGGAACATATTCAGGATAACCTTCGGTGAGCAATCGATGCGCTTCAGTTGCACATTTTTTCAAATGAAAGAAGTAAAGCAAAATTTCCCGCAAATGATGCTTTGTTGGCACAAAATACGAAATTTTCAAAGGAAACAAAAACTTTGTTATTTACACTATTTCGTTTAAAAACTAAGTGAGAATAAATGACAGATGTTTACCCTCCAAAATGCCACATATGTTAAGTTATTAAAGACACAAATTATATGTGAATAAAAAGTGGGTCTGAGTCAAATATTTTTGGTGGTAACTATCATCAGAATAAAGTGATTATAGTCTATGCCAATTCTTCCAATTTTGGACTATATCGGATCTTCAAAATATATATTCTATCTGTTGGGTGAGATATTTTAGTTTCCGCATAGAAGTGCCACGAAAATATTGGCTATGCAGTTTACGAGATAAATTCAAAATGGCGATCGTACATTTTTCTAGGATTTTCTTTGTGGGTCTTGAAACTTTATTCGTCCGACTAGGGGTGCTCAAAAGTAGGTCTATCAGTTAGGACTCAAACCAGCGAAAGAATAATAAAATTTTCGTACTTTTCCGATTCTAATTTTACGGTCAGGACAGAAAATATAGAGAAGAATCTTAATGAAATGACCTAAAAAGTGAATTTAATATCAGGAAACTTGTTTATATGTGGACTATTTCCAGATATGGTCTGTTTTATTTTTTTTTTTTTTTTTTTTGAATCATTCGAAACACCATTTAAGCCCAATTCAGAGACGACCTTTCTATAGGAGGTAGGTGTAGGTCATTGAACTTACATCCATCAAGTAAAAAAAAAAAAAAGTTCTCAACAAATTTTAGTTTTATAACATTTAAAATTCTTGTAAAGTATTTCAAAAACTGTAGTTACTACTACCATAAATCTTGTTAATAGTACATTGATTGAGTTCACTGTGTAAGCGTGCGATAAGTGCTGAACCCAGATTTCAATTTAGTCTTTAATTTTTTTTTACTAATTGTGTAATTTATGGCTGTTGAAACATCAATACCTATTGATAATGTTGTCTAGAATGTAGTAGTTTTTATGTTTTTCATGTTGTTCATTCGTATACAATTTCTGTAGTTTAGTTTTAGACTGATATTCTTTGTTGTGCTAAAACACTTGCTTTAAAAACAAAATTATTTTAAACGCACGTGCTTGGAATTCAAGTTACTCAATTAGCAACAATTTTTTTCTAGGCACTTTTATTTTTTCTTAAAATAAGAGCTAAAAATCGTTTTTTTAAGATATTATCTAATTTGACAATCTTTGCTTTATTTCGTTTCAAGACAACAACGATCTTGAAATCTTTAAAAATCTTAAATTTAGACTACATAGAATATTATTAAGAAAAATAGTTTTTTGTTATTAAAAAGATGTAGTTTAAAGATGAGATTTAACACTCTAGGAAATATTAAGTTATACATTAAATAATTTTTTCAAAAGAAAAGAAACATTTTGATTATGTGGGGTAGAAAAAAGGATATAGAAGAATATGTTTTTTTTTTTTAATTTCGTTAAAAAGAAACTATAAATTTAGGATGAGGTGAAATTGAAAATTTAAAAAAAAATTTGTTGAACGTTTTTAAGAAAAATACAACAAAAAAAAAACATAACATGGCAGAACAATAAATTAGTTCATTAGTTAAAAGTTACTGAAATAAGAAACAATGCACGAGGCTGTTGCTAGGCACTGTATGCGACCAAAAAGTGACACTATGCAGTTTACAGTTAAATATTTAGTAAAATTAAAAGCATCAGCAAATATATTTCCAACAATGTAAAGGAAATAAAAATCAGTCAAAAAATCATTGACAAGAAAGATATTCCAATGGGTCTCTCCGATCTTAATTATATTTGTGTATGTGCCGACGAAAATTTTTAAAAGGCGACAAATAAAAATATCGAGATGATTTTCGCCCACATATAACCTTCAAAAACCAAATTTTAACCAGATAGCTACGGTGTTGTATGGCGAAATAACATGTAAGCCCAATTTAGGCGGAGTATGGACTGATTCTAAACAAATTTAAATAACTTACTAACCAACTTTTCATTTTTCATTTATTTTAACTGTGTACAAACTAACCACTTATCCGTAAAAATAAATGATATTTCCTTTTTTAATATTTGCATTTTAAATATTTGTAAAAACATTTTTGTTTCCTTATCTTTTTTAAACTTAAAATATTTTTGTTTCATATGATATTTATATTTTTCATATTGTCAAAAAGTATTTTTATGATTTCCCGCCTTTTTTAAACATTTAATATATATAAGTTTTTATTGTTGAAAAAAATTATATAATTTCCCTGAAGAAGTCACCCAATGTGGAGACGAAATATTGGAAGGAAATAATAAATAATCATTATTATTTTTTATAAAAAGATCTTGAACTCGATTTTAAGGAATAATATAGTATAAGTTATATTTCGTTTATTTCCTTTTTATAATGTCATAAAAATTACAACTCCTGTAAAAATAAACAACTCTTCATTTATTTTATTGTATATATTCTCACCTAAAATGCAAAAGGGCGTAACCAACATTTTTTTTTACGGGAGAAGCAAAAAAAAAAAGCTTGTCTAGTAGTTTAACAAATTTGTAAATAATTTTATTAGTTTTGATTATAGAACAATAAAATTTTATGAAGATATTTTATTAAATGCAGTCCTCACTCAATCACATTTTAACAAAAAAAACTGAAAATTAAAAACACCTTAGATACAAATTTTGGTCATAAGTCCATTATTTTTCTATCGTAGAAATCCCAAATTTTGTGCCTACATGTTTATTTTATTTTTTTTTTTATTTATTAATCATATAATTACAAATTATATGTTAATACCCTAACCGAGCACTAGCAACAAAGGCCTTCGGCTCGTTGTAGCGAAAACAGACCAGAGCCTCTGATGGGAATTGAACCCACGACCCCCGCACTGATAAGCTAGCACGCTACCAACTAGCCTACCGGGGCGCTCAAGTCTACATGTATTTAAGCCAAATGAATCAAAATAATTAATAAAACCAGTTTTTTAAAATTTTGTTTCTTACGACCATTAGCATTTCAGCTCACGATGTGTAATTTATTCTTTAGATAAATGTAGAAAAGTGTTAAAAAATACATGTCTTTTTATTTTAAGGATTTCTTTATTTATTCACTATTTAAATACACTACAGTCAGTTACTGTCAAAATATTTTTATCCAGAAAATTATGTAGCCATCTAGAGGGATCTAGGGTTGTCTGGAAGGCGGGACTTTCTAGTATTGAAGAGTTGCCAAACTAAATTTAATTACGCTTTAGGGCTGCCATATGGGTATTTCTGTTTCCGCGGGTAAAAGGAAATTGATGAAGTTCCATAACAATATTAATTAGAAGTTTATTTTTATGTAACTGTTTTGCTTAATTTATATATTTTTGTAAATCTACTTTAATTTTTTTTTTATTTTTTAATTGATTATTTAAATTTTTTAATTTTTTAATAACTATACTGTTTTTAATAATTATTTTTGTTTGTTCAATTTTTTTTCTTTCTGTTTTATTTAATTTTTTTTAATCTTATTTTGACATCTCGATAGCACCTGTGATACCAAATTGTAATCCAAACCCATTAAAAAACTCGAAAAGTAAAAATGTTCAGTAGTTTTTATTGTTCATTAAAAACAAAAAATTACAAAGCAAAGATTTTTTTTATTAAATTAACAAAAAAAAAAAATAGCATCATTAAGAAATATCCCCTAGACATTACTCTTCCAAACTGTGTGTATATTTAAATAAGTAAGTAGGTATTGACTTTAACCATCAGCAGCTTAGTGATTATGATGACTCTCCACTATTATGATCTTGAATACAATCTGTATGATGGCCAGGTAATATTATACTTAGACGTCTGGATGAGCTGCAATACTGTTTATCTTTAATGTAAAACCAACTCACACATTATTAATTACCCTGTTAGAAAATGATTTTAACCTGTCTAAATTTTGACAATATAATGAAAAGAAAATAAAAGAAAATTTTGAATGAATGCCATCAGTCATTTAACTAATGAGAAAATATAATGGTTATTTATATTTGAAAGTGAAGTGACAATGAAAATTATATGTTTGAAATTAAATTTCCTTTACAAGGTTATTTTTCATATAGTAATTTAAGTAAATTTTTAAGGTTAACATCAAAATTGCTTGTGATTCTGTAAGAAAGACAGACAATAATGAGTTTGACCTTTCGAACAGGAGGTGAATAACTTTATTATTTTGTTACTCATTCAAATGATAAATTATCCAATTTCAAATCTTTTTAAAAAGAAAATTTTGTAAACCCCTTTATTATTGGTTAAAAAATATTGAAGTTTGAAATATTTGTATATAGAAATATTTATACAATTATATTAGGTTCTGAAATTTTATTCTCTAAATTCTAATTTATTTTAAAGCAAAAAATTAGTAGTTTTTAAAATTTTCTTATATATACATTTTTTTAGAACAGGTTCTTTTACCACCGGCTACATGGAAATGGTTTTGGAACCGATTTCCCGAAGTTAAAATGTAAGGTTTCACTGTACCAGAATCAGTTCTATAACTAGTTCTAGAACCGGTTCTGAACGTGTTCTAGTTTGATGAAACCTGTTCTTTGGATTTTTACTTTTTATTGGATTCTTATATGTCAAATTTCATGCAAATATTTAGGTTAGAAACTAGAAACTTGAGTGAAAAACTACTAGGTTTTGATTGTAGTGCAAATAGTAACCGTGTTGAAGTGTTACACAGGAGATGGCCGGTTCGACCCCTAGCGACGGCAACATCAATATAGAAAAATAATATGTATGAATTTTTTCTATCTCTCATACAAATCGCCCCTATAGCACTTAACGCCTTCGAAGTAAAAATATCATAACTCTTCATCAGATGGCAAGCAACAACATCTTGCTCAAATTCACTGATGCCATATTTGAAGCCCTTCATTTTTCTGAGTGTTGGTTTGCTCATCTTTTCAATAAACCAATTAGATATTTAGAACATTCATAGAATATCGTTTCCTAATTTTTTGCTGCTTTGTCGCTTTAATTGTATTTAGTTTAATATATGTTAATCTAGATATTTTTATTAATCTAGATATTTAGATCTCCAAAATTACATAAAAGTTGTGATTTGTTTTTTGTTTTTATTAAGTTTAAGGTAACAATTTTTACTAAAGTATATTGTATTTAGTATATTTTCATTAACTCAACTATTATTTGCACCACTGATTTTATTCCATTTAACAACCAACATACATGCAACTTTTGACTCACAACAATTAAAATCGTATGCACCGTATTCGGGAATTGTTAAGTTCATTGTAGAAAACAATGCGTGGGAGATTCTCACACAACAAAAGATACATAATTTTAGTTTTTTTAATTTTTTTTTCGTTAAAGAAAAAACTTTTTTTTTCGAAAACAAAGTAGGAAGACTAGTGTAACTAAAAGAAAAACAAAGTGTTTAAAATGAACCCCATTTTGGGAAAAAAAAGTTCTTAAAACATATTATTATTAAATATTCTAATTTATGCTGTGATAAGTTTGGGAAAGAAACTCTAAAGAGAGCTCAACAAACATTAAAGAAGCAACTTTTTGAAAAGAAAAAAAAAATTAACACCATAAAGGTTGGCAAGATGTATAAACATATGCAACAAGGTGTTTGGGTGTAAGATATAAGGGTAAAGATTTAAAGACAAACCAGGATAAAGTTTTTACAGAGTATTCAGATTTTGTTACACTTTGCTGGAAATTTTATTTACTGATCGAAACTTTTAAATTTTTAATCTCAAGTCAAAAAATATCATCGAAACGAAATATGGGACTTTCTTCTTTTGAACCCTGACTCAAAAAAAAAATGTTTGGCTCATGAATGGCAAAAAGTGGATCAAAATCGAATTTTAATTCAATTGAGAAGTCCCCGGCCTGATACATAGATGGCGCTACTAGACTTAAATCAATATGATTTTTAGTTACCCCTAACCTCATTAGTTTGTGAATTATAGCATTTTAATTGAAGCAACTTTTGTTATTATGAAAAAAATTAATAAAAAGGAATTTCGCGTGTTGATAAAATATTGCTTTTTGAAGGGAAAAATACAGTCGAAGCAAAAACTTGGCTTGAAGACGAGTTTCCGGACACTGCCCAAGGAAAATCAACCATCAAGGATTGGTATGCTAAGTTTAGACGTGGTGACATGAGCACCGAAGACGGTGAACGCAGTGGACGCCCAAATAAGGTTGTTACGGACGAAAACATAAAAAAATACACAAAATGTTTTCGAATGACCGTAAATTGAAATTGAATCGAATAGCAGGTACTCCAAAGATATCAACGTGTACATCATATCATTCACGAATATTTGGGTATGAGAAAGCTCTGTTAAAACAAGTCTGACCAAAAACAAGTCAGTGAAAACGAAGGTGAAAATCCATGAGTTGGGCCTCAAATTGCTTCCTGTTCTCAGATCTCAAAATAATGCTCGCTGGGAAGAAATTTTCGTCGAAGGAAGAGGTGATCGCCGAAACTGAGGCCTATTTTAAAGCAAAGGACAAATTGTACTACAAAAATGGTATCGAAAAGTTGGAGGGTCGCTATAATCACCCTTGAAGGGTGATTATTTTGCCAAATAAATGTGTTTCACTATGGTAGGCCGGGGACTTATCAATTGAGCTGTTAAATAAAATTGGGTTTAAAATCCGGTTAAAAATTAAATATTTTAATTTTTTTTTGTTGGGGCGAGCATTGTTTTGGGACGAGGGACATTAAAGGGAGGAGGGATGGTTTAAAAAAAATTTAAACCCTTTCTCCACAATACTGAACTATAACCGAGTTCAAACATGCTCAAGTGTCTCCTTAGCACACGGCCAAACCACAAATGTCACGAAACCTGCGTGATGTTATATGACATAACTTGTCAGAAATGGGTTAAAAGGAATGTTAAGGAACTCGGAAGTATTTCAAAAATAGATTTTTTTAATTTGCAAAAAATTAAGTAAAATTCATACAAAAATGTGTTGTGATAACACAGATATTTCGGTACAGCGAATGCGCATGACAATACAGTCTAAGTTCAGTACAATAAATGATATGTTGTCAGGCAAATTCGTTATACCAAAATATTTGTTATATCGCAACACATTTTTGTATGAATTTTACTTTATCTTAAGCATTTCTAAAATTTTTGAGATCACTAAAGATTTAAAAAAGGACTGCAATAATGAAAACGCTTAAAGTAGAAGGTTCAGAAATAAAAAAAAAAAAAATCAAATTATTTTTTGTATAAATTTTTTAATTTTTTTTTTTTAACTTTTTGCTATATTTTATTACCAATTATTCGTTATATCGAGTATATATTTCAGAAATATTCGTTATATAAGGTAGATAATGCAAACAATTAGGTCGTACATTATATCGCGTTTTCGTTAAAACACATTTAAATAATCAAAGATTTTGAACAACTTTTCCCTAAAATTAAGCTATAAAAAAATTTTTCTGGATCAGGATCCAAAAAAAAGCCTATATTACGGAAATTTTTCCTTTAGATTCGTGTTTAGGAAATCAAAATATTTAAATAGAAGTTTGTGTAAAAATCTTGACAAGATTTAGTATAATTTGGTGTACTCAAATAAAGAAAACTACTTCAATTTTTTTTTTTACTTTTTATAATAAAAAAAAATAAAGAAGATCATGATGATCTTCATATACTTAACGTGGGTTGTTTATAGTATAGAAAAAACTACAATCTCATCGTTGTGTATTTTAAAAATCAGAAAAAGTGTAACCAAACATGGTTTTTACTATACAATTTTCATTTCCATTTTCCTTTGTTAGCGGAAAATTTTCTTAAAGCCATAAGCAGTAGTTTTCTTTCAACAACAACTCCAAGTTCTTGGCGTATTTTTTTTGTTACTGCTCTCCCCTTTCAATTTAATTTTATTTACAGTCATCCCTCCTACAACGCAATTTTTTAAAACATAGCGGTTTTATAACAATAGTTCTAGTTCTGTGAAACAAATTTGAGGGAAGAGTGTAAAAGCCAAGAAAAAGATCGTCATTTATTATTCAAGAAACAAAAAAAAAAAAACTCCCAACTCTTTATTTAGTATTTTCTTAAGCAAGTTCTCTTTTATTTTGTGCAGCTTGTGTTTATAACCTTTATTTGTTGTTTGCTAAGTGTTTGTTTTTTTTTTCTTTTGCTTTGGTTTTTGTATTCGTGTCGTCATTGTTTCACTTACAAACTTGGTCCGCTTTAAGTTTTTTTTTATTTTTTTTTGAGTTGAAGCAAAAAAAGTACAGTCTCGCTTGCCCATTGGTAGTAGTTTTGCTGGTTTCTTGTGTTCGTATTTTATATAAATTTGTATTTTCTTCATCTTATTGCTGACAAAACTTCCAGGCATCATGTTGCTGTTGTAGAGATCATGATTATGTTGCTTGTATTTAAATATGTATAAAGCAAGTCGTATGATGATAATGCAGTCAATGTAGGAGAAGTTTGATAATGATTTGAGTCATTATGAGTTTGGGTTATGAAGTGTAGAAGTAAGAATACAATCTTTTTGGCTCGTATGTGAAAACAGTTTGACTACAGAAATCATGCCAAAATTGTCAGTATCAAATTTTTGCGATGTATGGGCAGGAAATTAAATCCGTTGGATAGGTCTTCGAAATACCTTTTAATTGAAACCCACATCCAATATCATGAAATTTTTTATACATTTGGAAGTAAAAAGTATATTTTTTTTTTATTTTTAAATATTTCTCCAAACCCCTCGTAAAAGGAATCTATCAAAGGACGTGTTACGTGACCAGTTCATTGTGATATGGGACCGATTTTTTTATATGAAAGGGACCGGTCACTTTGATATAAGACATGTCACAGGACCGGTTTTTACACCAAACAGATAATTAACTCCTAAAACAAGTCACAGAACTGACACAAAATAACATATCTTGGAATTATCGAACAAGAACACATCACAGAACCAAAGCACTGAATTAACGCAAAAGGACATGTCACAGAATTAACGTAAAAAAACATTTCATAAAACTGACGCACAAGTATACGCCACTAAACTAACTCAAAACAACACGTCACTGAACTGACGAAAAACAGCATGCCATAACACAAAATGGGTCATTTTTAAAAATATATTTCCAAATGATGTAAATAAAAACACCATTGAAATATTAATTCTTCATTACAATAACTTTTTATTTTTTTTTAACACAATTTGCTGTTAGAAAATAATTTTATTTAATTGCTCGGACGAATATTGTCATTCAAAAAATTAGATTTATTATGGTAAATAAGTTAGAAATACCTTTTATTTGATACTAATTTGTTAAATAAATTTGGAAGAATTAAAAGTAATATTAGTCTGATTGAAAATTAATAGTGTCTACAATTTTTAGAGAAAAACGTTTATTTTTCATTTTAGCCTCAAAACTCTTATTAAAAAATTGTTAATGCACATTTATGACATAAACGTATAAGCGGAATAATAAACTTAAAAAATAAAAAATACATGATTAACCACTTTTTATCCTTTATGTATATTTTTTAAGTAAATTCAGAGTTGGTAGCTTGAAAGACTTGTCTAAAAGATACTGTCCCAGTGATAGATTTTTTAAAACTCATAATATTTGCACCCACTCAGCATCAGTCACGTAAAAGACACTTTTAAACCGGTAATGTGTTAGTATTTTTGGAACTGAGGGCGAATTCTCGTTTTGTGAAACGGTGAAATGAAAAGTTTTTTCACGTTTTTATAGTACTTTTGATTCGCGTTCTGTGAAAAAATGTAAAGAAATATCAAAACATTTTCATATAAAAAAAAAGTGGAACGAAACAAGATTTTTTCACGATTGCTCAGCACTGGCGATTCTTGTTTTGTGTAACAGTGCAAACAACTGTCAAAATATTTTCATATGAAAAAATTGTTTACACAGAATATTTATAAGTGAAATAAACATGGAGAAGGTTGTAAGAGAAAGCGTGCCAGCGAAATCCAAAAGGAGTATTTAATTAATTATTTAGAAAAGAATGTGGACATTGCAAACGACAAGTAAGTAGTCTAATTACCATAATCACATTTTTATTAATCCCATATTTACAGATTTGTAACTGCAGATGGTGCAAAATTTAGAGACGAAAAGTGCAACGAATAAGCGGCGAGCCTTAACAGTTTTAGTGGGACCCAAAAGGATGGTGAAAATGGAAAAAGTATTGTAGGTTTATTTATTTATAGTTTATTTATATTCTTTATGGAATGTTTTTTTTCTTTAAGTAATATTAGACTTTATACTCGCACTAAATGTAGCTTACTTCAGCAAGCCGATATAAATCCATGAAATGCTCGTCGGTTGTCATCTCGAACGGATTTTGGCCATCACGAAGTATGCACTCTCAAAAAATTCCTATAAATTATTGAATTATTTACAGCAATGAAATGCTTGTAACATTATTGTCTTACCTTTGTTCATCCGGAATTCTTTGAGTAATATCCAATAATACAATTAATCCAGATATTTTTATATAATTATTTAAAATAAATTTTACGAACTTTATTCACTTTTGTTTACGTTTTTCTCTGTTTTGATATTTGCTTTAAATTTTTGATAACACAGTTACAAAAGTTTCATGGGTACAGTGCGAATGAAACATTTTTTTCCAATACAAACGAGAATCGCAAATTATGTATTTGTGAAAAGTTCGAGTGAAAAGTGCTTATGAAAACGAAATTGAAAACTTTTTTTTCACTTCACATTATCACAGAACGAGAATTGACCCCCTGGTCTTATTTTCATATATCATGTGATAGGTATTTTAGAAACCAGTCCTATTTTCACCTAACACGATGGAGACCTTATACCAATCACGTGATAGGTACCGATTCTGTTTCCACCTACCACAAAACTCGTACTTTCAGACCCATAACCTGATACAGGTACATGATAGTTACTTTGGAAACCGATTTTGTTGTCATTTACCACAGGACTGGTAATTTCAAATCCATCACGTGATAGCATTCCTTTTTTAACCTATCGCGTGGTATTTTAAGAAACGGTCCTGTTTTCACATATCACGGGACATCTGAGGTATAAGGTAGCTAGAAATGTGTCACGCTATGGAAAAATGCTATAACTTTTGCAAATAACGGTAACTGTCAGTTTTGTTTTAATATTTTCCAAGTAAACAGAATGCACGTTGGCTACACTCAGAAAAAAAGTTAGTAGAAAAATTTGTAAACGGGTTTTAATCGCACTTTACTATTTTTGTACTTATTTTTAGTAAAAAAATTATTACTTGGTATTTTTTTTTTTTTTTTTTTTGCTATTTACATTTTACAAATTACACAAAATTAAAAAATTTTTGTTGCTAACTACAGGAATCATTTTACAAATTTTTAAAACCCGATTTGCTAAAATAGCAAAAAAATTACTAATTGAAGCAAATGTTATTTCTAATAATTAAAACTTATACATACAAACTTAAATTGACTTAAAATTTTAAATAGTTTGAAAAAAGGGATCGGACGTGAAGATACTTTTCACAGCCGACTCATGTCCAAAAATAGGACATCCACTTAAAAAAGCATTAAAAACTTTTTTTGTTGTAAAAATCAGCCCTTAAAACAATTAAAATTTTAACTTAAAATCTAAAAAATTTTAAAATCCAAAAATATTAAAAAAAAAATTAAAACAAAATTATAATTTCGTTTATGTTTTTACTATTTTTTAAGCTTTTGATTTTTTTTTTTAATTTTGTCTAAAATATTTTTTGAAAAAAATAAATAAAATAATAAAATTTTGCTTGATAAAAAAACTATAAATTTGTATATTCGAATTCGTAAGGCAATTTAAAAAAAAATTAGCAGCTTTGAAGTGTAACAAGTGTATCTAAAAATAATTGAATTAATTTTTGCATTTTCATATTTTTTTTTTTAAATTAAAATCTTCCTTTATTTTACAATTTTACAGCAAATTACTAAAATTTAGTAGCACTTAAGAATTTTTTATACTAATTTGATTGCACTAATTTTTATAATATTAAGTACATTTTTTTGCTCATTTTAGTAAACCGATTTTAAGTTCCACTTTACAAAAAGTTTACTTAAATTTAGTAGCGCCTACAAATTTTTTTTAATAGTTTCATTGTACTAAAAATCAAATTAGCAAAATTTCCCATAATAACAGCAAAATTTTTAGTTGCCACTACAGACTTTTTTTGGTGAGTGTTGCCATGAAACACTGTACTCCTCGATAACGCGGAATGACTATTTTGTAATGGATGATTTTATATCCAAATTTATCATGCGCGACGAGGCCTATTTTCATCTGAAGGGAGACGTAAACAATCATAATTTGCGTATCTGGGGTAATGAGAATCCGCGTATCATTTAAGAAGAGACGTTACTCCCACTCAAAGTTACTGAGTATTGCGACATTTACGCTGGAGGTGTAATAGGACCTTTTTGCTAGAGTTTTAATTGCTGAAAATTGATGAATTAGGACTGGAGAACATTTGGTTCCAACAGAACGATGCAAAAACAACACTGTTCGCGCAACATTGGACATTTTGAACGATACAGTTTCAAGTCATCTAATGTTCCATTTTGGCTTTTTGCAGGGACCAGAAAGATCGCCGATTTAACCGCTCCGGACTTTTTGCTTGAGGTTTTTTGAAGTCACGAGTCTATTTAAATAAGCCACAGACTCTGGACGCTCTCAAAGAGAATATCTGACAACAGTGCGAGAACTTACCGCGCAAAGTCCTCTCAAAAATTATAGAAAATTCAGTAAAATATACCAAATGATCATCAACACTTAAAATGGAATTGTGAAAACCCATAGTGGCCACTACTGATATTGTCGCTTATTGTATATTTTCCCTGTTTATTAATTTTTGGTACTAAGTTTTTTATTGGCTACAAAAAATGTTTATTTTCATTTCATTATATTTTTTTCACACAATTAAAATTCCCCCCTCCTCATAAAAATAGCAAATTTCTAAAATAAAAAAATAAAATATTTTAAAAACAACTTACTTTTTATTACAAACAATTGTGTGTAATTAAAATTAGTAACATCTTTGTACAACAGCCAAAGCAACAACAATAACAAAAAGTGCGTGATTTTTTATATAAATTTTTCCCTTTACTCACATACTCAGTTAAGACAGATACTATTTGTAAATGTACTTCAGGTGAGCGTGTAAATTTTGTATCATCTTCTATTGTAGTGTGATTGAAATGCATACATATTTGTTGTTTATGTTTATGATTTTAGAATATTTCACAAAAAAAAAACAAAAGTAAAACATGTGCGTGTTGTTTTTAATTGTTATTATTAATAGACAAAATTTCCCACACCATCTTATAGTACCAAGTTTATTTTAAAGGTTTTCCTTTTTTTTTTGCTGCAAGAACAGAAATATTTACTGAGGATTGTACTGAGAATAGAGTGACATGTGTTTTTTGTTTTGTTGTCGTTGAGAAGATTTTTTGGGGATTTTTTTGTATTAGTGTTGTGGGAAATCAAACATACATATGGCTTAAAGATGTTTGTTGCTTAAGTCTTTTGTTTTTATAGTAAATGGAAATAGTAAAATGTGTAAAAATTAAAGGTGTAATAAAAATAGGTAAATACTAAAAGATTTTATAATTGCTTTTATGTTTATTTTTTTTTTTTTTTTTTTGTTTGTAGATAATAAATCTTAACTATTGCCATTTTTTATTATTTATTTGTGATTATTTGTCTATAAAATCATTAATTTTTGTATCGTTATTTCAATGTTGCAGCAATCATTTGAAGTCACGTTTTATAATTGCTACATTTAGCTTAGGGTTGATTTAGTATAAAGTGTTCATCTTTATTTTTCTTAATAAAACATTAAAAATACAGCTACAAATTTCATTAAGTGCATTTAACCTTTCGAAATTTTCAACCGGTTTGTTATAAATTACATCAAAGATGGTGTTACTATATAAATGTTAAGCTAAAACTTTTGTTAGAAATCTTTTTGCATAGCATTTCATATCTTATATATGTCATTTAGGTTTTTCCCTTGAGTCTAACCTTTAATTGAAATTTTTACGGGATTTACTATTTTCTATTCCCACATTTCAATATCCTTTTATTACAATTGCATTGCAACACTTATACACAACCGTGAAAATGCCGTTACTATTTTGTGTTAACTCATGTTAAAATACCTTGAATTCTCGAAACTACCACCTCTCTCTCTGTGCATGTAAGAGGTATTTTTCACAAGAATTTACATGCACTTACCAATTATTATGGGGGTTTCACCGAAAAGGATATGGCTCAGCTAGCAATTGTCTCAGTGTTTTTTTTTTTTGAAAACAATAATTACACTGCTTAACAAAAATCAAGTATTTTGGCCTCCTATACATGGATTTAAAGACAAAAGGTTCTATAAAATCTCGTTTCAGAATTATGGACCCTTATTTTTTACTCCTGATCCAGAAAAAAATAACGTATGGCTCAATAGTGGAAAAAGTAATTCAAAATCTTTTAGATTAAGTATTACGAATTTAAATTCTAAATAGAAATTAGCTTTGAATTGAATATAATTATGTTGGGAAATGTAAAAGAATATTTTAAGGGCATTGAAAGGAAATCTCAATTGAGTTTTTCTTGCACTTAAAACGTTCATATTTGCCATAGAAATATGGACATATTAAATTCATATTCATACCAGACAGTGAATATATTGTGTAGTACATCGTGCAAATCCTTTGAGTACATCTAGATATATTTGAAAAATATATCCAAATTTTAAACCAAATCTACATATTATTGCATCATACTACAATTAAATATATTTGTTTCTTATTAAAACCAATTCATTTTACATTTGCAACTAGTTGTAATATTTTGGGGTATATAATGCTACAAAAGGCCAATATCTTACCCCACACTTTTTTTAATTGTTTAGATTCTGAGGGCCAAAGGTTGGTGTTTTCCGATGTTTTTATACCACAGCATTATATAGTTAGCTAGTTGAACTAAGTACAGATTGTACCCAAAAATACACCCTAATGGAATAGTAACGAAATAAGTAAGGGGGCCGATTGTGGGGCTTTTCTGATGTTTACCAATTTGCAATATAATATAAAAAGCCATGGAGCTAAATACAGATTGTAAACAAAACAATAATCTTTGGCACCCCTGAATCACTTTTATCCTATAATCTTTAGAACAAAAACTGCAGGAGCCAAATGTTGGCCTTTACTGATGTTTTTCAATCGATATTTTTTAAATAATCAATTGAACTAAATAAAGTTGTACACAAAAACTTTAACCCTTGGCCCGTCGGAATCTTAAGATCAAAAATTACGGGGCCAATTGTTGGCCTTTTCTGATATTTTTAAATTAATTATATTATTTAATAAACCAATTTAACTAAATGCAGATTAACATCAAAATTCAACATTTGGCCCCCATAATCTTAGCAATAAACTGGTATGGGGGGACAAAGGTTACCGTTTTGTGACATTATTAACCATAAAATACTCTTTATGGCTTAGTAAAAAAAAATACAAAAAAACAGATACTTTATGAAAATATATTGTGTTGCAAACTTGATTAAAAATTTTTAATTATTTTTTAACTATTTCAAAATGTACTTAAGGAATTTACAATGTTTACAATGTCTGTTCTGTTTTCATTACAGTATGTTCATTTTGTTTTTATTAAATATGAACCGTTGTAGGAAAAATTAAAAAAAAAACTCCGTTTTCAAAATCCTTCCAAGGTCCTTAATTATTTTCAGATGAAAGATAATTTCATTGGTAAAAGATTTGAATTACTTTTCCACAATATTGAATCATAAAATATTTAATCGCAGATCAGGTATCAAATAAAGAATGACCCCTATTTCGTAAATACAAATAGATGGCACTTTTTGACTGCAAATTCGTATTTAGGAGGCCAATATACTTAAAAACAAACAAGTTTTAGTAAAATTCTGTGCAATAACCTTGTCGAGTAGTGTTATTTTTTTTACCTATAATGCTTAGTGGGTACTTAACATTTTAGGAAATAATTATTTTGGTATAGTTATTTGCGTAATATGTCTAAATACTGAAATTATAGGGTTGATATTTAACAAAAGTTACAATTAAACACGATTAATGTTGTTTATTAGAATATTACATTTTTGGGAGGGATAATGAGTATGTATTTCTTTTTTTTTTAATAAATTAAGTGCTAACTAGATATTAAGGGTTATTACAATTGTTTTAAATGAAAGCAAAATTAATTGAATTTAAAATTTCAATAGTTCTTTTTGTACAAAATAGAAACCACAAGTTACCAAAAATCTACAGGGAGTGATAAAAACTGTGTGCTAGTAATAGCTACAAAATATTGTTGTGAGAAACTTTAAAATTTGTAAAAAATGTCTTTCTTTGAAATTTTTGTTATTTAGAACAGATCCAACAGATGGTGACATTATTTGTAACTTAATTTAAGTTCACTAAATAAAAACAGTCAAATTTTTTATAATAAATAATGCTTGAATGTGTAATTTAACAGATTCTAAGGATTTTTTACTTTTTTTACTTTACCCTGTTCAACAGCTCTTTCATACATAAACACCTCCGATTATGTTTCTAAAAAAAAACATTTAAGACATATTTTCTTACGGATAAATTTTGCTGTTCTAGGAATTTTTTCCAAATTTATATCTATAAGATTCAGTCATATTGGGAGCTCTTTTAATTTTTTTTTATTAATAATCTTGTTATTCCAAAAAAAAAACATTCAAATTTTTATCTTTGTTTTTACATAAATTTTCAAAATATTCTTGCCTAATTTTTTGTTAATTTATAATGATATTTCAAGCTCCGTAATTGAGTGAATCGTGAAACAAAATTTGTAACTATGCTCAGATAAATTTGTCAAAAACTAAATAAGTCAACTTATGTTTGTTTCATAAAAATTGATCCCTCGGGACACCTTCTTGAGCTACCTAATTTGCATAGTCGTCGTGTGATGAAAACTTTGTATTAACTGATGTTATTCCTAATATGTGTACCCTTATTTAGCATGGCGTTAACATGAGTTTTATTCATAACACTGTTGTTTAATACATTCTAGTGTTATTTCTAAATTCCAACCCAATTATAAAACCTTTAAAAAAGCATCTAAAAAAATTATTATAAATAAACTCGATTCTAACAAGTTGCTAGGCCGAAAACACATTCTGTTTAAAAGTTAGTTAATTGCGATGTATAAGGAGCTACTTTTAACATAGTTTCTAAGTAAAAATAACTGAAAATACCATATAAAAACAATTATATTTCCTTTAAAAAACCGGTCTCCTTAGTGTTCATTTATTTTCTTATTTTTAAACTTTGTTTAAACAGATGACACATCAGTAAAAAATACATAATTAATCAGTTTAAAATAAATGTTAAAATTTTACCTAACAATTCCGTAAAAAATAACTTATTTATTCATTTATTTAAAATTGTTTTTGTTTTTTGTATTTTTGTTTGTTTTTTAATCCACAAAATGTATACTCAGACAGTCTATAGAGACATTTTGTGTGAATGACCATATGTGTGTGTGTTTATAATTTGAATAGAAATAATTTTGAATATTTTTTGAAACAGAGAGCAAACACAATTAAAATTTATAATAATTGTAAACAAATTTCCGTTTGTAGGTAAATTTTGATTAAATTTCAAACAAATGATAAAAGTAAATGAAGCTGAAAAAAATCGGTCAATGACAGACAGTAAATCATTTTGAACAAATGTAACAAAAAAAGTTAAAATAAATATTTCTGTGAAAAATTAATGTACATATATTCCTATATTTTTAAATGAAACGATAAACTTTTATTTTAAACTACAAAAAGTTTGTCTATTAAGTCTTTTGTTTTTAATAAAGAAGTTTTGCAAAAGAGGTTTGTTTCTTAAGTCTATTGTTTTAAACATGAGTTATCTTACTTTTTTTAAGTATTTTTTTTCTGATAAGAAATCAATTATTGGTGTTCAATAGCAGTTATACAAACCATATATCATTCATATCATTAAAAGATTATTAAATTTTCTTATTTTATTATTTAGACATACACCTTTCCATATTACGATTTACCTTATTACTTTGACAATGCATTTGATATAATTAAATTAAATAGCATACTTAATTCAACGAACATGTTTGATTCAAACTTTTAAACTTTTTTAAAGCCACCTTTAAAGTATGCCAAGAAATTTTTCATATATAGAACTTTTATATACAGCGGTAATAAAAATATTTTGTAGAAAAAACTGCAGCATACTTTAATATGCTTGTTGTAGAAAAACCAAGTTCGTTTTAATTAATATTAAATTCCACACTTACCTTTAAGGCACAGAAAATGCAGTCTTGACCACTGCAGACATGTTGATTTAAAGAACGAAATGAACGACGAAAGGCATCCAAATGCCATAAGACCTGAAAAGAACATAATAAATTAATAAATAGATTTTAATTATAAAAATAAAAACTTAAAATGCAAAATTAATTTTGATAATGTTATTGTAGATTTTATGGAAAATACATTTTGTTTTATATGGATTTTTTTAAATGGATGTAGTGTGTATTTTGGATATTGTGTATTTTGGTTTTTGTGTATTTTAGATTTTGTGTATTTTAGATTTTGTGGTATATGTGGATTCTACATATTGTATACTATTGTGAATTGTATTTTAATTCAAAATGTGTCTAGAGATTGTGTTGTGGATCTTTGGTTTAAATTTAACATAACTCGAAGACAATTCAGTTACTCAAACTGGTTTCTTGTTTTTAAAAAAAGCGGCCATATTTGTTTTACCCATACACTGAAAAGCCTGTTAACGTGTGTTTATAAACATTTTTCTAAAGAAACTCAAGAGTATGACAAATCATCAGCTTAGTCTTGTAGAATATTGTGTTTTTAATGAAAAGAGTCTGCTTTGGTGGCCTTAGTTTTAGGTATAACAGCTAAAAAAAACTGGTTTCTTTTTAACTATAGGCAACTGGAAATCGTGTGTTGCTTTCGAAGATTTTGTAGTTGAAGAAGGAGTACGAGAGAAAACGAATAATAACAGTCTTTAGGGTAGTAATATTCAATGCATTAAAGAAAAAAGTTCGTTGTTATAAGTTTGAAATGTCTTAAAGCGGACTTTAGCCAAGAAAAAAATATTAAACAACAACAGAGTCTTAAAGCCAGCAGACTATCAAGTCTTAATACTATTGTTTTGTTTTTTTTTAGCTTTGCTTTTGTACCAGCTACTTTATCTTTGTTTTACTAATTTCCTTTCAACTTATTTTAGGTTTTTGTTTTTTCTTTAAGCATAAAAGGTTTCATACGTAGCGACTTTTTAGTACTTTTGGTTTTCTATATTGTAGAGCTGTTAACTTCTCAAAAATAACCAGAGCTTAGTATTAAACAATGTTAATAAATGTCCAATTTATATGAAATTAAAGTTTAACCCTGGTTTTGAGTTTTGTGCTAAGTTACCCGCCCTTACTGATTTCATTGATTTTGGGTGTAAAGCTTAAGTCAAAAAAAAGTGTTTGTTGAATTTTGGTTTGTTTTCTTGTTTTTATTTCATTTTTTTTATCAATGTTTCAGGTCATGTTCGTTGTATTAGAGTTTCTTTATTTAGTGGTTTTTCTTGATTTTTTTATACAGATTTTTTATATAACTAGAGATTTTTTTCTAATTGTTTTCACAAAAATCTAACATAATGTATTGTTTTTTTTTTTAAACACAGCTGTATGTTTTTTCAATTTCTTTTAATTTTCGCATTTAGCTTATTCTATGTTTTTTTAATATTATTTAACGCCTTTTTATTGTAAGTGTTAGAAAAATATCTTTTATAATGTTTTTTTTACATTTTATGTATCTAATTGTAGTTATGTATTTTGTAATGAGTAAGAGTTAGGACCAGTATTATAATCAGCATTTGCTGGGTACTTTTACTAAAATTTTCCTTAAGTAGAAAGTTTTTTTAATTTTTTTTTATATAAATTTAAGTTAAACATCATACTGAGTACTGACTATAATACTGGCCCTTAATGTTGGTTAGAGTACTGCAAGTAGTATTTGTAGTTTTAAAGTAGCCACCGACATTTCACTATTTTTAAAGACTTGAGTAGATTTTAGTGGTTGGCTTTAAAAAAAAACACCTGAAATCGTTTAAATGTTTAGCACCAATTTTATTTAATTTTTTTGTTGGTTTTTTCCTGTTTTTGTTAGAAAGCTGGTTTTATACTGTTTAAGAAAAATAATGAGGGAATTCTCAACACTGTTGTATCATCTGTTATTAAGAAATAATTTTATTAAAAAAATTAAATTAAGAATTTTATAAAGAGTTCAAGCAAAGGTTTTTTTTCGAATTTGAGTTTTTTGTTGCATATTTTGCATGTACACATGTGGACTGATATTAATTTTTTGATATAAACAACGTATCAAGCAAATTTGGTATACTTCTTTCTGAAGTGAAACGTATTCCAGTGAGAGCGTTCTGTATCGATCGCAAAAAATGGAGCAAGTTCTGGACTAAAAGGCAGGTTAGGCAAAAATTCCCCATCGTCATAATAGAAGGGAGGCTTCTGGTTCCACCAAATACAGAATACTGCCTTGGTGCCATGAATATTCAGCTTTGACTTTGGGATTCACATTCAATTTTTGGCGCTTCGTGTTATCGTAAAGAATCCATTTTTCATCGTTAGTAATGATTAGATGCAAAAATTACATCTTTTAATGGCATTCTTCATCGAGTAATGCCTCCAATTTATTATCCGCTGACCTGGGCTGTCTTTAACTTCTGTGTCAAATTCACCACTTCTGAACCACAAAAACCATCTCTCGCACGTTCAAATCAATGGAAAATCTTTAGGATAAGCTTCGTTGAGCAAGCGATGTACTAAAGTTGTACTTTTTTTTTAAATTAAAGCAGTAAAGCATACTTTCAAGCAAATAATGCTTTGTTGGCACAAAATTCGACATTTTCGGCAAAGTCTAAGTGAGAATAAATGACAAATGTTTGCCCTCCAAAATGTCATATAAGTTATTAAAGACACAAACAATGTGTAAAAATACGCCATCTGTTGCATGTTCACGTTATACACCCAATTAAATAGTATCTATAGTGACTGACTCATAATCGCCCAGCTTAAATTGATGAAGCTACGAACTTGAAATTTGATGTGGATTCCTCCTGTGCAGACATCCGCTAAAACGCGTTTTTTTTTGTAAAATGCTACAGGAAGGGGCCAAAAGAGTGAAGTCTTCCATTGACGGCCTGCCCAAACCTCTTTGAAGTATAAGCTAATTCACTGATAAGGTACTTTTTGGTATTCTCGCTAAGAACTTGGTAAAAATTAAGGTTCAAAAGAAAAAAGTCTTTCCCGTAACGGCCTTTGCAACCAACTTTGGCTAGAAACCCGAAATTAAAATAAGCGTTGTCTAGTGTATGAGCTAATTTATTCCTTCTGGAATTTCGGTAGGAACGTGGTAAGTATTTGTGGTGTTTATAAAATTTATGTTCTCCCTGTAATGAAGGGACCCCTTCATCATGCAGCCCTTGATATTAAGGTTCATACTCTGGCCTATGCCTTCCCTGAAGTGAATTAAGATCCATATGTGCACATATAATAGCGATATAATAAAAAATCTTACAAAAATTAAAATAAAATAATTTTCTTTGTAAAAGGGCAAATCAGACTAAATTAGTATACTAAAAGGTGGGCCTAGGTCCATTATTTTTAGTAATAATATAATAATATTAAGCTTTAATATGATACTTCTGGTTACTCGCACAAAAACATAAGACTTAAGACACAAACTTTGAAATTTTAGTAATGCAGTTATTTTCGTTTGCAATGAAGTTCAAACTATGTGTTTCACACAAGGAACTTTCTTGGAACTTTTTTCGATATTTTCCGAAAATATCGAAATATTTTTTTTCCAAATTCAAACATCAAAAACCATATTTTGTTAAAAAAAATCATAATATATTCTAATTAAACGATAACTAATTATAATACAGGAATGTGTTTGACATTTAATTTTAACCAAAAAAAATAACTTCAGATATTATTTTAAAAATTTTACAAAAATAAGATTTTTCCTTTGTATAATATGGCTAATTAGGGTGCTAAGAGCCCAGCAAAAACAGGGTTTCAACTAATTGCCAGCCTATTTACTCGCTTAATGTTCGGAATATCTCAAAAGTAATAAGTGGTCATTATCTTCTCACTTACAAACAACACAAATTAAAGGATGGTCATTACCCTCTCGCTTACGAGTTGCCAAAAAATAATGAGCACCCATCGCTAACAAAAGTATTTAAGCAAGTAAATAGGCAGGTAAGTAGTTGATACCGTGTTTTTACAGGGAGTCTCTTATGAAATAACTCACAGAAAGAGGGTGCACCTTCTTATTATTATAACTTCAGAAGGTTTTAAGGTTTTTTGCAGTCAGAGTCCGACTCCAAATAAAAATTAGGATTTTCATACAGAAGTGAAAGACTTAAGTCACAAACACGGAAATACTTTTATTACTCTAATTTATTAACACAGAAGAGTCCAAAAGCAATATCATAATTTGGTATAAAATTCAAAAGTTTAACATTAAGAACAACAAAAGACTTAAGACACAAACTCGCTAGAATTCTTTATAATTTAGCAACAAGAATTTCCTTAAGAATTTCTCTTTATCTTTGAAATTATTTTTAATGATGTGTTTATTTATGAAAAAAATAGTTAATTTCAATGTTATGTTTCTCATCAGCATAAAGTTTCAAACAAAAATTTCCCTTAAGCTGTGTAATTATGCAAATATTGATGTCACATCTATCGTAACTAATTGACAATGCCAATAGCATGTATAATAATAGAGAGTTATAAATGAACCGTATTATTTTATATTATAAACTAAGCTTGGGAAGTATTTAAAACAAATAAAATATATCCGTTATATATCAATAAGTAAAATATTTTAAGGTTCGATTACCGAATGATCTGTCAAAATTTAAACAATACTTAAAACAACAACAAATGTGTTTTATCGAAGCATGCAACGAGAATTAAAATTTATGAAATTTGGAATAAAAAGAAATTTCCATTTCCAAATTAAAGTTGAAAAATAAAAATTCAACATAATGTGCAATAAACTACAAATTGATTTTTTCGCAAAATATAAAAACAAGTTTTTGTTTTATTAAAAAAAAAAAAACTAGATCACTTCAATTATTAAAGTTTAAACTTTAAAAACACCACAGACATCTTTAAAACACGTACGTGCAAAACTTTAAAACTGGACATTTTAAACATTAGACTATACATAATAGACAATTGAATTATATGGAGGTTTCTTGTTATTGTTGCTGTTATACATATACAACTTGGTCAAAATGTTAAGATTAAAGATTAACTACATAGAAAAGACTTTAACTGAAATGGTCTTTTAAACAGAAACATTTTCGTTTAATAAAACAAGAGCATTGTTGTACTATCTAAACATAAAAACTCCTACACAATGTGTTAGGAAAAAATCATTGTATTTTATTTTCAATTTAATTGTAATTTATAAACAGTAGTATCTAATGTCTTTGTGTTTCGGTTTGTGATACATACATGTTAAATTTCAAATCTTTTGTTTTAAATTATAGGCTGAAAACCACAAAATAACTGACTAAACTAGGTACCGCTTAAGTAATTATCATGTCTCCAAGATATATTATATGTAGTATGTAATTTAAGATGATCTAAAAGATGTGCAAAAAAACCTTTCACTTCATATGCAAAAATGTGAAAAATGTAACAAAACATTTGATATCAAAAATCATTGGAAATCATATGAATCTAATATCATTCACCCTTTCTAAAGAAAGTGGTCTATGCTTTGAAAAAAAAAAACTAACAAGATATTGATGAAATGTATAGATAAAAATAATAAGATCGACATGTCTCGGATTTCGAACTTCAACATATCGTTGGAAAGACACTAGCCTGGGACCTTTTTTCAGTACTTTTAGCTTCTTTAAAGTTATATGTAGAAGTGACTTTCGAATTCACATATTTTATATTTAATTTTAGCGGACTTTAACTAATGTTTCCCGCCATCTTTTTTTGGTACTTTTTGTAACAAATTGGTAACTTTTTATTTTTTTGAAAGAATGGCAACATTGAAAATTATTCCTAATAATTAATGTGTTGCTTTCATTGAAAAGGGGATAGAGGAATGATGAATTATGTCAAAACCGTAATTGCGCGAAATGTTAATTCTTAGAACAATTGTTGCCCACCATGTGATGTAGAGTTGGTAGCTATTTTTTACAGAAGTTACTGAATCCTAAGTAAAATTTAAAGGATTTGAAATGCACTAAATTTTTTGAATTATCAACCTAATGGCAACGGTGGCAAGTAAGTTCGTGGGCCGCGAATTACAGGAAAATACTTTCAAGATTGTTAGTCCCACATTATAACAACGTATAACCGATCATCGCTGACGATTGGCCAACCCTGTGCCGATCAAATCGTCTTTTTTTTGGCCTGGGTAGTTATGTCTAAAATTAAATTCAATCTCTTTATAAAAGGCTGAATGATTCAATATCGCCAAACTGAAACTGCTGGAGCTGGAAAGTCACTGATAATATACTTTTGGAATTGTCGCCAGGAATGTAATTAAAATAGGGGTGCAAAAGGGGAAGTGTCCCCCCTTAAGAGCCTGCCCAAACAGATTTGGCTAGAGATTTTTAATTTAAAAGTATTTCATAAGTGAATTTATCAAATACTTTTTGGAATTTCGCCAGGAACGTGGTAAGACAGGAGCTTAAAAGGGGAAAACTACCTGCCCAATCGGCATTGGCAGAAAGCGTGAAATTTAAAGAATGAAATTTGATTGAATAAAATTTGAAGAATGAAGCACTTAAACTGGAAAGCGAAATGGAATTGAATGGGAAATAAATGAAATTAAAACACTAGATAAGGGAAACGAAATGGAATGGTACGGGGAACGATTGGAATTGAAACACTAGACGGGCAAACGAGATGAAATAGATCGGGATATGAGTAAAATTGAAACACTAAAGAAGGAAAATGAAAAGGAATGGAACGGGGAACGAGTGGGATTGTAACACTAGGCAGGGGAACGAAATGGAACGGATCGGGATATGAGTGAAATAAAAACACTAGACAAGGGAACGAAATGGAATGGAACGGAGAACGAGTGAAATTGAAACACTGGACAGGAGAAACGAAATGGAACGGATCGAGACACTAGAAAAGGAAAACGAAATGGAGTGTAACAGGATCTTGTATAATTGAAGCATCAAATAAGGAGAACGAAATGAAATGGAACCGTGAATGAGTGGAATTGAGATACTAGACAAGGGAAACGAAATGGAGTGGAAAAGGGAACGTGTAGAATTGAAGGCGAACGGAATGAAATGGAAACGTGAACGAGTGGAATTGGAAAATATACAAGGGACTGAATTGAAATGGAACTGGTAACAAATGGAATTAGAACGCCATTGAGGAACGGGGATAAAGTAGTTTTTAAACACAAAACAGAGAGAACGAAATGGAATAGAGCAAGGCTTGATTTTAGCATTATTTATCGATTTGAACATATTTTTTTCCTCTCTCAGTGATTTCTTTTACCAATTTAACATTTTTAATAAATCTTTTTTATGAATGTTAATATTTTTTATTGGTCCGTTATTAATGGTAACTGAAATTAACACGACTGTAATTAATCAATAAAATCAAATTTTAAAATCATTATTATTTATGTTGATATAAATGCAACACTTGAAGAAAAACCGTTGTCATATTTTTGAAAAACTTCCTAACTAAATAAATAGGAACTTCCAAATTCCTTGTAAACTATTTTTCTAATAAATTTCGATTGTTAATAACAAAATCAAACTAATGTTACAATATTTACAATTTTATTAGATTTTTTCTTTTATATATCAAAGTTTAATTGCATTTCTTTGCAACAATCAATATTTCTTGTATATAATTTTATTTATTATTGCTGTTATTTATATTTCAAAATAATTTTCTTAGTTTTCAATTAATTTGCTGGTACCAGAGAAGAAAAAAAAAAGAAACAAATCAAACATAAATATTCATGTTGTCATATTGTAAGTCCACTAACGTTGTTGTATAACAACCAAGCGGCATTTGTGATTGTGAAAGTTTTTTTTTTATCTATTTGCCCACATTATTAGCACTCTAGGTGTAACATATGTATACAACAAAATATCGACAAGACAGCAAGACCAACATATCAAAGAAATCCATTTAGTATTTCGAAAAAAATACATTTCAACTAACTATAACAGCATAATTTCCATATTTTTCTTAAAAAAACATAAAGTAAAACAGAACAACAACGAGAGTCGAACGCAGACAAATTGTCTTTAATATTATCTGTGTCTATCGTCTAAAAAAAAAAAAAACAAAAAATTAATAACCTGTTCCATTAAACTTGGTACATAAAATAATGTATTAATATTAAAGTATATTGAAAAATATAGAAAATTATAATGATAAGAAAATTCAAATTTCTTTAATACTAAACAATAAAATCAAAGATTAAAGTGTTGAGTATTAAATTTCATAAATTGTTGTTAGGACTTAAGAAATATTTTTGAGATACAGTATTATCATAATTTAACAGAAATTTTTTTTATATTGAACTAATTTATTACTGCCTTGAATTTATTTAAGTTAAAAATTATACAAAAGATAAATACAGTGAAAATTCTTAAGAAAGCGGAGGTTTTTTCCTAACTGCTTTGATGTTGATATTAAAATTAAAAATTATATATATTTATGTTAATAACCTTTCAGCATATAATGCTTTTTTAACAAAAATCATTTAAATATTTTTCTGTGCCCGAAACTTTTAGACTAAATGTAGATCTCCGTTTTGTGCCTATATTTTTTGTTTATCTCTGTTCTTAACATCGCCCCTTGCAGTAGTAATTTGGAACTAAAGTTAATAGTTTTAAAAGAACGCACAGTGGGTTTAAAACTAAAAAAAGTGGTAATAAATATCCCACTTCTAAACTACTGGCCCGTTTGGGATAAATTGTATGGCCAATTAGAAAGGAGGAGTAAGGCCTTTCGAAAATCTATAATTTAGTTAGCATATTTTAATACAGCCTGCCAAAGCACACTATTAAGTTTTTAACTTATATAATCATCGGCCCAATTTAAAGATTTAAAGTATTTTTTTTTAAGAAATTAAGGCAAATTAGGTATCAAATGAAAGAACTATCTAATGGTATACCATAAATGCATATATGTTGTACGCCAACAAAATAAAGCGAGGTTTGACTTTTTCCGATATTTCTGCTAGTATGATTTTATTTTATATTTTATTATTACACTCACAATATTATTTCGTTAAAAATAATCTTAAATTCATATTAAATTTATCAAAAATACAATCAAAAAGAGGACTACTGATTTTTCATTATATTCAGCCCATTTGGTTGTTTATTTTCAAATCATTGTTTAATAATAGACAAAAGTAGTAAAAGCAATCCGAAAGTCGTTTAAAAAACATCAATTTTTAACTGACAAAACGCTTAAAAAATTATTTTTGTGATTTGTTTTTTAAAATTAATTTTTTTTTAATTTGTATGTAGTTTTACAAAATACAACACACACAGATGTATATATTTTTATTTTCTATGTGTGTATCTATATTTGAATAATTTCTTGTAATTTTTATTGAAATAATTTTGTATATAAACCAACTATTTATATACAAAAAAGAATTATATTAATTTCTATTTTTAGAAACAGAAAACATAAAATTTTACATTTAACAGAAAATATCATTTATAAATTTTTATAGTTTGTTTTTTCAATGACTGATTCAAATAGTTAAAAAATATATTTCTATGAAATTCAATTGATTTGTCATTTAAAAACAAACTATACGTATTACTTTTTAAATAAACTACAGTCGGTAATGAAAAATATATTTTGAGTGTATTCTTTGCATATAATGTTGATTTTATGTTATATACACGAATCCTCATTTTAACGGCTGTTTTTAGGTTCTTAAAAATATCTTATAAAAAACCGCAATAGATTAAAAGAGACTAAACAATTATCTAATTTTAACTTTTAAACAAAACAGCCGTTAAGCGAGGAACTGATATCTATTTATACTTTAATCATTTTTTTTATTTTTGCTTCAAAATAATTTTTTATGATGCACATGAGTGATTTTAACTGATTTTTTTTTGTTGGTTACTCTACTTCTTCTGAATTTTCAGTCTGCAAATTGTCTTTGTTGGTTTTTGGCAGTTGGCCATTGTTTTAAACTTGACGACAATATCTGGTTTTTCTTTAAGTTTATTTTTTTAAAAAATATATATTTTATTATATGTATTATTTTTCACTTTTCTTTAACATTGAGTTTCCGTTAACCAAGTGATAAATGATATATGTTTTAAAAAGTTTGCTAGTTATCGCTGTTTTTTGTTAATGGTAGAAGAGCCTATAACTGTCTTAACAAGGTGGGAAAACGTAATAAGAAACAATAACATTAGATTTTGATGATTGATGGTAGTGTAAATAATTATTTTAAATGACAAGTACAATAAAAAAACACAACGAACGTAGTAATGCAGAAGAGAAGTGTTGGAGGCTTGTGAATATGGCAAAAAAAAATATATATATTACGCAATGTATGCATGTATAATATACGACCATATACCCTCAAACTTCAGATCCGAATATATGTGGTCATACATGGGATCAAGCTCAGTAATGTATTGTAATATGTATGGACATTTATGATCATGTATGATCACATATATATGTATTTCATATTTATACACAAATTTTTAGTAAAATCTTTATATTTAAAAAATTTATTTATAAATTAAAGTATGATCAAACGTAATTCAAAATTTTCAATAAACATCTTAATTTTATATTGTACTGTTTCTAAACATTGTTTAAATTCTCACATTGATTAAATTCTTTGTTTTATAGATTCCTTCATTAATAATGTTCATTACTTAAGATAATTTCCTATCCTAAGTCTTTTGTTTTTCATCATTCAAGCAGTGTCGTTTTGTATACAATCTTAAACAGCTGCTGTGTGCTGAAATGATTTATATACTTTTTTTCAAATATCAGGTTTTCCATTTATTTCTTTTAAGAAATATTAAAAAAATCTATCGTTTCTAAATGATTTAAGGGAGATTCATACTCTAGAAAAAAAAAAACAATTTTCTTTTAATTCAATCGGGCTTCCTTTTTCCTGAATACTCCAAAAATGTCAATAACAAATACAAGAGTTGCATTTTTATTTTTTTTTTAAATGAGTTCAAACCAGTGTAGAACAAAATATAAACTTTAAACGGTGTTTTCTCACAATCATACACGGCTGTCACTGTACAGCAAAGACGGGTTAACTGATTTTGATCCGTTTTTTGTTTACTTTGCAGCCAACCAACAACTCTGTTCCTTATAGTGGTCCATTTTGAATTTTTTGACAAATAAATTTTAAATCCAAAATCAAAGTTGGTTTTTTCTTTGTTTAGGACAAGCGAATTTCTTTGACTTTAAGAATTTCTTTTTACTTTTTTAGGGAGCGGCAACACTGGCTACCATGAATGACGACATTTCACGCTAATATTTTTCTAATATACTACAATATTATTTCTTTTAAATAAGAATATAAAATTTTAACAATTTCGTCATTCGAATTTTTGACAACCATTCAAATATTTGATATAATGTTGTCCGCATTGCATAAACCCCCCTTAACTAAAGAAGTAAATTTTCTTAAAATTAATGAGGTTTCCTCAAGTCTCTTTCAACCCTCAATTGCTTCATAAAAATTATAACTATGCGTGACGCAATATATTGTGATCAATACCTGTCGTTAGCACTTAAACTTCTGTCAAAAGTAAATTTTTTATGGCATATTTAAAGTTGAACAATAGGATGTCCCGACAAAGGATATTCTTACACATTATTTCAAACTGCAAACGATGCTTATATGGGAAAAATTTGCAAATCAAATTTTAGAGGCTATCTTTAGTTACCTATCAGCGATTTTAAATGCTGAAATACAGTATTTTAGCTAATTAAAAATTCTTAATTATTTTGAGAAAAATTATTATCAAATGTCTGCAATGACGAGCTTTTGTTATAAAAAGTGCATTAAAAAAGTTTCCATGAATTTGTTAAGTAAACATTTAAAGCTTTTATGTCACAATGAGGCTGTTAATTTTTAATGCTCTGTAGTATAATTTTACTACACGCATAGCCGTACTATAATATAGTTATCATATTATGATAATAAAATAACCATTATTTACCATAGTATGGTATCTACAGTTATATTATGATTCGAAGCTATGAACAAGTTTTAATTTTAAGAATATTTCTTATTAGATGATTTTTCTAAAGAAAATTTTTGATATTGAGAAGTTTTCCAACATAACTTTCTTGATTCCATAGACTTTTTTTAAAGAAAAAATATAAAAAAAATAAATACTAAGGACTTTTTTAATAAAAAAAAAGAACATAGATTCTAATAGAAAAATTCTTAGATTCTAAGGACATTTTTAAGATTTTTTTTTAGGTAGTTCTTAGAGTCTCAGAATTTTTCTTCTAAAAAATGTCCTTAGAATCTAAGTAGTTTTCATAATGAAAAGCCCTCAAAATCTAAGATTTTTTATTGAAAGAAGAGGTTAGCGTCTAGGTTTTTTAAGAATATATTAAATTTTATATAAGAAACATTTCTAAAGATTTTGTATTTTGCATAAGAAACCTTTTTGTACAAAACAACTCTTCGGTTTCACAGACGTTTACTTATAAAAAAATTAATTAAATACACAGTTCAACATAAAAAAAAAAAAAAAAAAAAATACGGGGTTCTGGCGATTGATTCTTATTAAGGAGACCAAACAAAAATATACGTGTGTCGGCGTTTTAATTATTTACATCGGAATTTCAATTTAGAGGCGGTTTAAGTTTCCCAGCTCTGGCCTGTTTTTGCATCATATCGGTATATAAAACTATGTTTTCTTTACATCTGAAGTGTAGGGTATGTTCAGCAATTTTGCAGATAACGGTATGACAAATATTTTTGTTGAACATATTAACCCTCTTACTCCCCTCATAACGGCATTTTTGTTCTACAAAAAATAATTGTCATACCATTATCTACAAAGCTGCACCTCAGATGTAAAGAAAACAAAGTATTATATACCGATATGCTGCAAAAACAGGCCAGGGCCTGCATTATATAGTATGTAGCAGTGATAATGTTACAATTACGATTACGCATAATTTGAGTGCTATTCCTTTTTTTTTTGGGACACTCTATCGAACAATAACTAAACATTGAAGGTTGAAAACATTTAAGGCTACAAAAAAGGAAACCACAGAACTGTTTTTATAAAGTTTTTTGTTTCATGGTACGTTTTCTTCTTTCTTCTGTACTTTTTTTTGGGGAAGTGTTAACAAAAGGTATTTTATGAAAGACAGTTGGTTGGTTTTATAGAATAATTTTTTAAACAGATGTTCAAAAATATCTATGGAAATGTTTAAATGGAACTCACAGATTGGTAAAAAAATATAATAAAATTTTGGTTGATATATGTATTTGAATGATTATTTTTTCAACATTATTTTTTGTATCCCACTATTTTTTAGAAATTATTTTGATATATTTAATATATCTGTTTAACAAAGTATTAATCTGTGTTAATTTAGCTTAAAATGTGCATTAATAATGCATGTCAACACTATGTTTAAGTTTTGTATATTTTTTTTTTTTTTTTTTTTTTTAATTCATAATTTCTATTAAATTACGTGGGTGATAATATATAAATAAAAACGGCACACGCACTTCCGCCCCCAAAACTTGGCACAACTATTTATAAACAGCTACAAAATATTATAAGCAAAATGTGTTAAAATGATGCCATTTGTATGGAAAATTCACTTTTTGTAGGGATATAGGGACAGATTTTATTTTCCAGCAAATGTAGGGACATTTTTCATACAAAAAATGTAAAAGAAACATGTTAACAAATACAAAATAATAATTTTAAATCTGTTTAAAAAATTCTGTGTAAAATTTCTTGTATAAAATTTTTATATATTTCTATATAAAATTTTTTAATTAATTTAGTCGCTAGTCCCTTACAAATTTTCAGCTACTATTAAGAATTCAGCATATTCTTGTTACGCCGTATTCTAAAAAATCAGCCTTTTCAAAAAACCAGTTTTCGGTTTATTTGAATTTTTTTTTTTTAAAAACCGGTTTATTTGAAAAATTTTTTAAAAAACCGGTTTCGGTTTTTACAAAAAAAAAACGGTTAAGCGGGTTTTCGGTTTTTTTGTTTTTTTTTAGTTAACATTAAAACAGCGTCGAAAAAATGTTTGAATGGCTATAAGAAATTCAAATAACGTTATTAAAACAAAAATCTTGAACTAGAGTTTCCAATTGTTCGACCCCTCCGGTTAATCGATTAGGTCATTATTCGAAAAAATTAAGAAAATTTATTAATCGCTTATTCAGGTCGATTAATCGGAAAAATTGGCGATTAATCGATTAATCCTTTAATACAAAACAAATGTATTTCTTTCATCAATAAGAACACAAAGAGTGGCTTTTTGCTGAAATATCAAGTTAAGTCTATTGCATTGGTTTAGATTTTTAAAGAATCATTCATGTCTTATAATCTTGAGTTTTTTCAGAGAAAAGTCGTCAGGACTTTTAAAAAGAAAATATGAGACATATGCAGTGAAAGTAAACCCTTGAAATTCTTTAAAATATGGTATGAATAAATTTTGCAAAATTGACAAACAAAGTTTGATAGAACTGCCACTGTTCCCTGACTATTTCACTACCTGGTTTAGAGTTAAAGAGGTTATCTATTAGAAAAAATATAAAAATCACACATATTTCTGACAAGTCCTCACCGATATTCTACAGAAGTTCTTACTTCATCAATATTTTTTGATAAAACAAATTATAATTTGTTGATAAATTATTTAGAAACAAAATGCTATTTTTTAGTTTTTATAAATTTTTTCATAGAATTTTAAATGACTGTTTTTTTTAGAAAATACAAATTTCGAATTTAAAGCAATTTTATATTATTATTTTATAGCATAAGTAACGTCATAGTACTTGTTAGGAATATACCTAGTTACGTATTTCATTGCTAAGGAGAAAAAAATATATACTTTAATAGGTTTTTCGTTAAAACTCAGCTTAGAGGCTCTTGCTTTTCTAAAACTTCGGGTTCTTACGATATCTTTTGTCAGCTCGAAATACATGTATGCGGAGGTTGAAAGCTCTATTTCAATTTTTTGGACATGAAAATATAATTTAAAATTATTTAAAATTTATTTTTTAAAGAAATTAAAACAAAAATTAACAATTGTCAAAGTTAGGAAAATTAATAAGTTTTAAGAAAAATAACAGAAAAATTCATATAAAAAATTTAACCGGTTAATCGATCTATTTTATTAGATTATTCGGGTCGAATAATTATTTAAGTTTTAAATTATTTGTTTCGACATTAACCGAAATAGAGGCGATTAATCGTGAATTCATACAAATTTGGAATATTCGAATAATATCTTATTTTTAAAAATAATAAAAAAAAAAACAAAATAATACATAAATCACGTTAATTAATTTTTTAATACTATTTTAAAGTAAATTAAGTGAGATCAAAAACTAAATTAATGAAGAAAACTTATAAAATGTATAAAAAAAATAATACGAATTAACAAAAACAGTATTATTTAGCGACCGCGCCGTGTTTGGGACAGTTTAAGCTCGTTAATTATTTGGCTTAGTTCTCTATTTATATCGAAGGCACTCTGTTGTACCCATCCTCTTTTTTTGGCCATATCAATATGAAACTTTACAAAAAATAAAAAAAAAATAGTGTTGAGTACACTCACCAGCAACGGATCTTTTTTCTTTTGGCACTCTCGACCTTGGAATTTCTGACAATGGTCTGTCTTGGCAAAATGACTTTGTTTTTGTAAATTTTTATTTCTTCATTAACAAACATTTAGAAATCTTGGTTATGTGTTACTTCATTGGGCGTAGGTTAAAAAAAACTAAAAATTTTTACTTAAGAATTCACACTGGATCTTAATTCGGTAAAACAAGGTTTTAAATTGAAAAAAAAAAACTTTTTCCATAAAGGCCATATCTGAAAACATTAGCCATATATGTTATAATAAATGCATTCATATATGAACATATATGACATAATATACAAATCAATATATGGACCAATATATGCAATATATTATCATATATTGCCATATATGGTATCACATATTACCATATATTAACTTTTTCCTTGAATATGCAAATATGTCTACATACATGAGATATGTTTTCAGATATGTTCATACATGAAACCATATATGACAATATTTGAACATATGTGAACATTTTCACCTGGGAAATAATAATTTTTGGTTTAGAGTAAAATTCAATGTAAAAATGTTTACGAAAATAAACAAAACAACAACAGAAAAATCGACAAATATTTACCAAAACCAGAAAAACTCAAACTGTTGTAGTAACGGAAGGTTAATGACCAAAACATTTTATTAAATACTATATAAAAATGAGTAATAAACAAAACTAATGTTAAGTAGGCGTGCAATATTTAATATGAAATGCATCTTATATTTTTAAACAAAACAAAATCAATTTTCTAATAAAATGACATGAAATCTTAAAATACTAATTAAGTTTATATAAATAGTAGGCGTCTTTGTTAATACCGGCTTTTCTCTTTGTAATACAATATAAAAAGCTTAAAGCACGTGATTTTAAATTTACATTATATTTAAATATTGATTTCCGGTAATTAACAATCCTGTTTATTTATAAAGTCAAAGGAAATTTATTTACATGTATCTGCATGTTTAGAAGTCACTCAATAGGATTAATTGTCATAATAGCACCCAAATGAAAAATAAAAAATACAAAATAACCGGATATTATTTGTAGGATTTGTTAATAAAGATGGGCCCTTGTGTAAAAAATATTTAATGGAATTCTAATCATGCCTTTGTATAAGTTTTGTTGATATCAATCGTAAAAAATTGTCAATCAATTTATCAAAATGAAGGGAGAAAATAAAAACATAAAAATATAGATTCGTTTTTTTTTTATAAAAACCGCCGTCTTGAAAAATTTTTGGTTTTACTAAAACTATAGTTTTTATTAAAATAAAATTAACAAATATTGTGGGACTTAAAATTAAATAATTAATTGGCTACTTAAGTGTATATCACTTTCTAATCATTACAACAAAGACCCACATTTATTTAAAACAAAAGACTTAAGCAACAAACTTTTAAAATAAATTAATAGAAAGAGACATTTTGAAAATGTCAAAAGTTAAAAGGAAAAGCATATACAAAAAAAACACTAAAATATAAAAATATTTATTTTCTAACTAAAAAAAATCTTGATATTCTATCAACTCAGGTATCAATCATTATATTTATGTAACTATAAGAAACTGTCATGTACAAAATTCCCTTCACTTCGATGATTTACCCAAAAGATATAAAATAACAAACAATTAGTTTTCAAAATATTAAAACCAAAACATTAATATAATATTCAAACATTTTTCATAAACAATTTTTTAAACATTAAAAATAATTTATGAATAAAATTTCTCCCCCTCTGGTGGGCTCAATGTGCGCTCCCACAAAAAAAAAAAAAAATATTATTCACATTAATAAATAAAATGAAAATTTTTTAAAAACAACAATTCAATGACTTCATGCAAAAATTCATTAATATCATGATCAATATTCTATCAGTGTAAATTTTTTTTAAACAGTGAAAATTTAATTGGACCAGTTTTAATAAAATTTTTGAGTAAACTAATGAAATTTTTTTAAAAGCTTAGTGAAAATTTTTTTGTTTTTAATGAATAGCTTCATTATTTTTATGAAATAAGATTTTAATAAAGCTTCCCTAATGAGTATATGAAACTTAAAAAAAAAAAAATAAAACAAAATTTTTAAAACACAATTTAATGAAAAACAATGAGTTCCAGTGAAACTGGTTTAAATTTATGCAGAAATTCGTTAATATCATGTATACGTTAATATCTCGTTAAAAAGAGTATAATGCATCTTGCAATATATATAAAATTTTTTTCACAGAATTCCTAACTAAACAATATTTGTTTTCTTTTAACATTTCTCTTATATATGATCCGCCAAATAATTTTTTTTTTTTTTGAAAATGCTATAAAAAAAAACTACTGAATATTTTCTCCAATTTCTTTTTTTATTTGAAATTACAATCCTTCCGGTTAATAATGGAAAATAATTTCATTCAAATCGCTGCCTCGGCTGGCCATGCAGTAGCCTACACGATCGGTCCAATTTTTAAGCACATTATCGATTGTGTGCAGCTGTATTTTAGCAATGGCTTCACGAATATTGTCCTTTAAAGCGTCAATTGTCTCTGGCTTGTCGGCGTAACACTTATCTTTGACGGGACCTCCACAAATAACAGTCCAACGGTATCAAATCGCAGTTCCGAGGTGGCCAAACGACATCAGCTCTGCGGCTGATAATGCGATCTTCAAAAACAGGGCGCAAAACATCGAGTGTAGCTTCGGCTGTGTGGCACGTAGCGCCGTCCTGTTCAAACCAAATGTTGCCAATAAACAACAATTTTCGTGAACAAAAATTCGTTCAACATGGCCCGATAACGATCGCCATTGACTGTAACGGCCACTCCTTGCTCATTTTCGAAGAAAATGGCCCAATTATGCCTCTGGACCAAAACCCGCACCAAACAGTGACTTGTTTAGGGTGCATCGGCTTTTCAATGTATGCGTGCGGGTTTTCTGTGCCCCAAATGCGACAATTTTGCTTGTTTACATACCCGCCAAGATCAAAATGAGCTTCATCTGAAAAGATGACATTGAAAAGATGACATTCTGCTACATTACCATGATTTTCATAGTAATGTCGCAATATTTCCCAGCGTTGTTCAAGCGTATACACAACCATATTCGTTCAGCGGAAGAATAAAACTAATTATCTGTCAAATCAGACATGAGCTAAGTGTTACCATTCACGAAATAAGCACTAGTTGAAAAAAAAAACGTTAGATGGCGGAAATATGTAAAGTTTTTATACACTTTTTCAATATAAAATAAATTTAACACAATTTGTTTGATTTTATGTAATCTTGTCGACTAGATTTTCCATAATTTTCCGATTAAATAATTAACACTTGTTGTATCAAATGTAATCAGAACCGGTATTATTTTAGACAAATACACTCTCTTAAATTTTGAAAATTAAACTAAAAATATTCCTAAATTCTCTAAAAAACAGAAATACTCTTTATTACCAAGACAATTCTTTCTTTTTTGGGTGAAATTTTTATACTGTAAAACATTTTTGGGTGAACAAAAATATAAAGGCGAAAAAAATCTTTAGATTAAAAAGTTTTTTCAGGTGAAAAAATTAAACATCTTTTTAGTTAAAAGAATTCAGAAGGTAAATTTCAAATATTATTCACCTCTAGGTGTATGATAAAAACAAACAGATTTAGCTTTTATTTCAGATTAACCGAAGCTTCACAATGTTTTTTAAAAATAAAAATACAGGTTAGAAAAACTATTTGAGGTGAAAATCAAAAAGTGTAAAATATTGTTGGAATAAAAAAAAAATTGAGGTAACAAAAAATGTTGAGTTGAAAAAATATGTCTAATATAAAAAAAAATCTTAAAGGTGAGAAATAAAATTTGAGGTAAATATAAAATACGGTAAAAAAAAATTTAATGGTTTAAAACAATTTTTGAGGCGAAAAAAATGTTGAGATGAAAAAAAAATCAGGGGTCGAATTACAGCATTCCTGGTCGATTGAATTCGTTCGATAACTGTTCATTTAATATATAACTACAATAATACTAATAATAAAAACACCAACTGAAGAAAATTCCCATTAAATGCTTTATTTAAAGAAATAAAAAATATGCAATCGAAAAATTACAATCACGAATACCGTAATTCTACCCCCAAGTGAATAAAACATATTTTTTATTCAACAAAATGTTATATTTACTAGGCAGATGCTCCTATAGAATTCTGCACTTCAAAAAATAAGTCTATTACTTTACAGAAATATTTCGAATGTTCGGCTTAGAATCAAATTTGTTAAAATTAGCAACACAATGTTTAGAAAATCTACGAATTTTGTGTTAGTCAATTTAAAATATTGAAAAAAAGCTTTATAAAAAGTTTCTTATTTAGAAATAATTTGTTTATCTTTAATTATTATCGTTCATCATTTCCTTTCCCATTTGTTTCTTTTCATGAACAATTTTTAGATGAAAATTCATTGTGAGACTGAAATAAAAAGGCATACGTTGCCCCTTATGGTCCCCCACGTTCAATACATAAACATAGATGCAACAATTGTTGTATATTATAGAGCATTTAACGTTCACCATACAAGGTTTTTACTTGCATTACAAATTTATGTAGCAAATTGTTGGATTTTTGAACATCTTGGAGCAAAAAAAAAAATAACTGGTGTAAAAAAGATCAGATATTAAGAGGTTATTAGTATACCATATCTAATTATATCTCAAAAGTGGGGAAAAATTTGAGATTTAATTAGTTCTGATCAAACCTAGGCATTATCAGTTCCAATTAGATTCAATCATATTTAATTATATTCAATCATATCTAATCAAATTCATGCAGAACTGATCAGATCTAATCTTTTTTACACAGGAAGCTATAGCAAATAATATCCAATGCTTGATATATTTATATCTCAGGTGAAATAATTTTGAGGGTTGTAACCACTGAAGTCCTAAAGAAAACGTGGTCTTCCAAAAAATTATTGAAGTGATTTTATTTTTTAGACAAAATCCATTTAGCTTTGTAATATGTTTGTATAACTCTTATGACCTTTTTGCAAAATTAAATTCAAAATCACCTAATAACTTGTTTTGATATTTTAAAATATGTTTTCATATTAAATTGTATCAAATTTTTAAAGTAATATATAAAACTCGGATCCATTTGTGTCGAACTGTTTTTAAATTTATCTTAATTTACACAAATCTAAAAAACAAATATCGTAATCAGTTCATATCAAACAAGATATGTGACCATATCAAGATATCATAATATGTGGCACCATCTCAATTATTTTTAATCAGGATGTTTTTAATAACCCACATTCGGTATAATATATTGTTTAAATCTGATACAATTCCGGCAGATCGAATAAATTCGGATCTTACTTAATCCTTTTATATGTATATTGCTGGATCTAATTTAATATGCTGTTTTACGAATTAATTAAGGTCTTACTTAATCCCTTAATATATTGCTGAATCTAATTTTATCAAATTAAATCAGCTAGATAATACAGCAGATGTTTAAGAATTTATGACAGATAAATTTTTTTACTCGGGAATTTTTAAACAATTTTGGTAAACATGATTAAAACTTTCGGCACTTTATTTAATTTTTTTTATTTATTTATTTTTCTTTAATTTAATATGCGATTTTATCTAATGTCATTTACCTCATTTCAGTTAAAAAAACAATCATAATAAATTAATTAACTTTTTAAAATTCTTAACATAAATGACCCTTTTTAGATTATCAAAATAATCATAATTCTTTTTTTTTTTCTTTTTTTTTGTTTGTTCTCCTTATCTCCATTAAAACCCGCGTTAAATATGTGCAAATGGCAAATAATAAAAAATTCTAGTTAATAGAAATAAAAACATTATCATTCTTAGAATATTTCACACTAACCCCTCTAACATAACTATGAAGAAGAAAATCTACTGTGTTAACTTCATAAATGTAAGCATAAGCCGCAAAATTTTACTAAAAACATGTAGTACAAATCGGTCACAGACAGTAGTTGTAGTGGTAGTAATAATGGTAGCAATAGTGGTAGTAGTTGTAATAGTAAGCAACATATGAATTCTTATTATTTTATGTTTTAGTACGTGTTCTAATAATGAAATTAAATAAAATTGTTATTTTATTCTTCTTTGTTTATTACTTTTTGTTTTATAGTACTTTAATTTTGAAAAAAAAACAAAAAGAAAAAATGGCATATGCTTTCAATATGAGAAGACAAGTTGAAGTATGAAATATTTAGCTCTTTAATGGTTGAAAGTCCAAAAAGTTAAATTCACGTGCTGCATACTTAATATGAAAATGTTTCAATAAGAAACACTGCTTCTGGAGTTATTAAGTCAAAAACATAATTTTTGTTTTGTCAACCATATTCAGTATAATATGGTGGTTACTTGAATTTGGTTATATATATGTATAAAAACAGAGTTTCTTAACTTACACCTAAGTCTGCCTATAACTACAAAGATTTGGGAATTTAAGTCTGCTTCTTTTTTTTTTTAATATTGACAAAAAAATATTGATTGAGAATCTCTGCTTGGCAGCTATGATTTAGAATTTTTAATGAATTTTTTTTTTTTTGAAATTTGTTTACATTATGTTCTTTTTGTTTATTTTGTTGTCATGTGTTTTTTTTTTTTTTTTTTGTTGATTTCTTTCATGTCTTGACACTTGTTGTTATGCTGTGTTGCATATTATTATAATTTTCCTAAATTAAATGTTTTCTATTTCTATTAGACTTTTTTCTAGAAGTTCTTCACTGTTGTTTTGGGTTACTTGTTGTTGTTAAATGGCCTGTCATTATTTTTGAAATTTGTATACAGTACTGTATCTGAAGTCATATTTGAGGTTATTTTTTTGTGACATGTTATAGTTTTGTTTCTTTGATTTCATAATGTGTTTGTTTGATTTTTAGGGTTGTTTGGTAGTCAAGTTACCGGTAAGCAATTAAATTGTCATTTTTATTATGAATTCTCTTACCTTTTTGATATATTTATATATATTGATAATATCAAAAAAACTATTAAAATTAATAGTTTTTTAGGGTTTTTGGTAAACCCTTAAAATTTAAGGAGAATTTGAAATGTGGTTGATGTTGTTTTGTTTAAAACTGACAGAAAATGGTTTACTGATATGACTTGATATGACTTTAAAAGTAAATACATTTTGGGTTTTACTAAAAATTACGTTTTAAGAATGTTTTGTTAAGTTTTTTTTTATAAAGAAAACGAAAATAATAATTTTGAAGAAATCAAGTTTGTTGCTTAAGTCTTTTGATTAAATAAAAGAAATTTTTGGTTTCTTTTTTTTTTTTTTGTTTTAGAAAATGAAGGATATATTATTATATTGAGTAGGATAAACCAAATCATTGATTTAAGGCAGAAGAGATGCATATTTACACCAAGTCTAAAATGACTTAAGGAAAAGTCATACAGTCATCTGTTAAAATACTATGACTTATTTAGTTTACAAAACCAATTACATAATGTTTTATAAAGTTCTTAAAATTAATAATGTTAGAGGTCTTTTCACATTTCTATCCTAAACTTTTTTGGGTGATAGCTAATTAAACAGTAGACACGATTGTGTTATATTGAAATATGATTTTTTTTTTTTTATATTTTAAATATTTAAAAAAAAAGTATTAATCTATCACTACTTATATATGTAAATGATAAGTGAATGTCAATATCAAGTCTTTGCTGAATTGCTTAACAATAATACGATTAAAATTTTTTAAAAATTACATCATGTATTTTACTTAGTTCTAGATTTAGAATCGTTACAATCTTAATCTTATATAGAAAACAAATTTATAAAATCTTACAATTTTATCTTATTGTTTCTACAGATTTTCATAGCAACCTTCAAACTTCACATGTAGTACTATTATGCACAAATGTACAAAACAATTTGTAATAATGAATATAAATTCAATTAAAAACTTATTTTCAAATCAATGAATATGCTATTTGTAAAAAAAACACAATTTAAAAAATTCCAATTGAAATTCTTAAACAAATGCATAAATTAAAGATTTAAAGTTAACTAATAATTCAACATAATAACGTCTAAAACAAGTTTTTTTTTTACGGCAGTGACGAATAATTTAAACTCTTTCAAATGCACTCAGAAAAGTACTACAGTTACTGCATGACAGTAATTTGTAAATCGTTTCTAGTTAATTTAACTGCAATTGCAGTTGTTTTATTTCGGAAAAAAAAAATGCTCAAAGATTTTTGCAGTAGTTTTAATAAACACTGCATTTAGATAATATTTGAAATTTTTGTTTATTTATCATTTTTAAATAATTTTTGTTTTGCATTTTTATTGCTTTACAATTCTCGTTTTCTTTTTTTGTAAAATTGTTTATATATTTTCTCCTAAATGTAAGAAATATAAAAATTTAAAATTGTAAAAGTAGAAAACGTTTAATTCGAAAGTAAAATGTAGGCAAATTTAATAACATTTATAGTTGTTTTTAACTGCATTTGTAGTCGTTTTAACCTACATTTATAGTTGTTTTTAAATACTTTAGCAGTTGTCTTTAACTACATTTGTTGCTGTTTTTATGTACACTTGTAGTTGTTTTTAATTACATGTATAGCTGTTTTTAACTACATGTGTAGTTGTTTAACTACATTTGTAGTTATTTTTAACTAATTTCGTAGATGCTTTAAACTACATTTGTAATTGTTTTTAACTATTTTCGTAGATGTTTTTAATTATTTTCGTAGATGTTTCAAGCTACATTTGTAGTTGTTTTTAACTATTTTCGTAGATGTTTTTAACTATTTTCGTAGATGTTTTAAGCTACATTTGTAGTTGTTTTTAACTATTTTCTTAGATGTTTTTAACTACATTTTGATTTTTTAACTGCATTTGTGGTTGATTTTAACTATATTTGTAGTTGTTTTAACCTACATTTGTAAATGTTTTTAACTATGTTTGTAGTTCTTTTTTACAACTTCTGTAGTCGTTTTAACTACATTTGTAGTTATTTTTTGGGAAAACTTTACCAGATTCTACAATTGTCAGTTGATTTTTAACAGATAAAAGTAACAAAAAATTGCATTTGATTAAAATATTTTGTCTAAAAAAGAACTTAACCGAAAAAAGTTCTGAAACTAATATTCAGTCTTTGCAAAAATAATGTTCACCAAAATTTTTTCAATCATAAAGTTTAGCAAAAAAAAATGTTTGGAGTAGAATGTAAAAAAATCACCTGAAGGAATTTAAAAATTTTAGTCGGTTAGGAACGAACAGTTAAAAACCACATCTATGCTGGGGTACCTGGTTTTCATATTTATTTTTACTTAAATAAACCAAAAGAAAAAAAAACATTTTGCAAAAAGTTTTTATTTTCGTTAAAAAAAACAGGATTACATACGAGTTATATGAGGTCTTGGTCCGTAAGTGGACCAATTCGAGAACTACATTTCTAAATCTTTTGAACAAACATAACTCAAGTGAAATATCGAAGGTTTTATTAAGCAGACTTTGAATGGAGTCTAGTACAGTGTAGGGTACATAGAAACCATTAAATGTTAATAAAATATTTTGATAATAAAAAAATTTAAAAATAATATCAAAACCGCACAGTTACATAACAAAAGTAAGTACAATTGATTAAAAAAGGCTCAATTTAAAAAATAAAAATCCTAAAAAATTAAGGCAAACAACGGTTTTGGCCAGGAAAGTTCTAACGCATATTTGGAATACAAATGTGTTATATGTATAATGTATGTAATGAGTTGTAAAAAGTAAAAATCGTCCTTTTGGTCTCGAAAACAATCTATCATACAAAAATGATAAACTGTGAACTTTAGTTATCGTTTAACGCGTATGTGTCAAACCAATATTAAGGTGACGTTTTATATTCCGATTTTGCCTTTTTTTTTATTTAAGTCAATTGTCTCTGTTAAAATGTTTTTTTTCGAAAAGCTTATTTGTCAATTTTAATTATTTATTTTAATTATGGAATCATTAATTGCAATGGTATTTAAAACCATTGGAATTGATCAATGTAATTAGATCAATAAAATCATTATTATTTATTCCAAAACTGCTAATGAAAATAATTACATTACAATGCCAATGAAATTATCAATTAATTAGAATACTTAATTATTTAGTCCCATTTGTGATACAAATTAACAATTTTTTTAAGTTAAAGCTTACCTTGCAAGTTTGAAAAAATGCACCAATACTTGATTTTGTATACAAATCATTCGATGAACATGAATTAGCTGCAGCAATTGAAGTAGAAGTGGATATTTGATTAGTACCTCCACTGTCACCAGTAGTTTTATTCGCTAAATTATGTTTCAACAGCTTTTGCTGTTGTTGCAGCGTTGTAGAAAGGGGCGCATGGGGTGGTGCTGTTTTAATGGCCACTGTATCCATTGTTTATAAATTGTAAAAAATAGTGGGTGGTTTTATTTTGCAATATATTTAAGTGTTATTTTTGATTTTGTTTTGTATCAACAATTTTTTATCATCATTGATAATTATTTAAATAATTTTTTTTATGCTTCACTAGACACATGTTATTATTTAACCATCTATCCAAGAAACCATGAAGGAGTTTTCAATAATTTATGTATATTTTGTGTTATATAAAATAGCAGACGTTGTGGAAAAACATCCCTTTTTTAAATATTGTTTTATTTAATAGCAAAAGGGGTTATAAAAGCGTTTATTTTCGCCAATTTTTTATATTTTTTTTTAAGTTTTAAGGCACAAGACACATATGTTGTTTGGTAACTTCTTTACTCTTAGTTCCATAAATTATAAGTATTTGAAATGCACCTGTTTTTCGTTAAGAAAATTACAGTCACATTCATAAATTAACAATACAAAGGTGCAATGCTTGTTTTTTTTAAAGTTTTTGATCAAAAATTACTTGAAAAATTGTATTTTTACTATGAAAATATTTTTTTATTTAATAATATTTTTTAAAGTATTCATTTGATTTCATATCTTGATCTTTTGACTTTAAATGTCATAAGTTTAAACATTTAAGTTTTAAAATCGATTTTTTTTTTGTATTTTTCTACTTTTGTTAAAACCACTTTTTTCCCTCAAAATCATAGATTTCTTCTCTCGTACACTCATAAACTTTTTGTTAACAAAAGTTGCGCATTATTAGTTGTTTTGAAATACGATTTAAGTTTCACGGTTACAGTTTTTAATTTGACATTAATAATATTAAAGCACATTTTGACTTCTCAATCAATCACAAATTTATATCAATATATTCTGTCTAATTTAATTCAAATCTTTTAGTTTTATATTCTATTCGTAAATATCATTAAAAATTCTTAGTATTTTTCATATTTTCCATTAACTTTTTTGATTTTCTTTTCTGTTTTATTTTCTATACAATAAAATAAATGTTGTCTACTATAAACACACACCACTTTTTGAATTTTTGCGCCACAACGTCTGTTTAACCTAAGAGCATGTTAAACACTATTTTACTCAGGTACAACAACAGGTAAAATATCCCATAAAAAGGGGTATTAAACTGTAAGCTTGTGTTGTGTGTATATTGAGCTGCAGCATAATACTTTTTAAAGCCATAGTTAGCAAAACATATTTGTTTGGGAAATTTTTGCATTACCTGTTGTTATCATTGAAGAGTAGTTTTTAAGAGTATATTTAAATGTAAAAGTCTCTTAAGAGACTTAGTACAGCAAATAATTAACAAACAAAAACAAAAAAATATAGCATACCTAAAGGTGTTTTAATTAAAAACTAATGGCAAAAGAAAGTGTTGCCAGAAACATGTATGATTTTAACCCCATTAAAATTAAAAATATATTATTACGGAAATTCGATTCATCAATTTTTTTTAGTCGTAGAAACAGAAACTACTATATGCCTACCTTTAAATGTAAATCAGTTGCCATCAATGGCAACTCTTCACTTCAAGTAATGTTGCATTAGCAACTTTTAGTAGAAGCCACTCGACAAACAGCATTGCCAAATAATATTCCGAACACTTTTACCACTATAAATTATCCCTAAGGCAGTTTGATTTAAACATTGATACGACAATATTACTAAGCAAATTAGCATTGGTAATTAATTGAATAAATTGTGTTAACAGTGTTTGCTTAAAGTGTTATTGTAATAAATTGTCAGAGTTTCCTTAAGTTGGTGTAAATTCAATTAAAAATTCCTTAAGTTTGTATAAATTCAATTTTTGTTACAATACTTGCAATATAAAAGAACTTGATTTATTTAAAGTAAATAAATCAGTTGTTTTAAAATGTAAAATCGAAACAATACCATACAGTACGTCTTCACTTAACCCAACTTTAAGCAGGTGCAAAAATCCGCAATATTTGTAAAAACTGACAAGGAAAGTATGGATATATGATTTCTATCAAAGTAATCTAAAAACAACCTGTTTCACTTTTTCGATCACCTCCGTGATCTGGGTGATGAAATAAGGGGAAGCAACTCAGACATATTTGGGTAATATTTTGTTTGGTAGCATGTCGAAATTCTGTATAAAAAATGCATTTAAATTATATTATATTCATCAAATGAAGAAATTTGATATATGCCTATGTTTTACAATAAGGTTAAAGAAAAGGGTTTCGCGAAAAAAAAATGTAAAGCCCAGAATAGCACGAATAATAATAAACAAAAAATACATGACTGCTTAAATTTGCTAAAAACTAAATTATGTCAATATGACAGCCTACAACTGCTAATGCAATAAAGCAAAAAAAGTACCAAGTACCATTAAACAGCCCTCAAAAATCCCTTTTCAACTATACCACTGTTTTTTGTAATTACAAATAAAAATTTTTTGTGAAAAGGCACAAAAATTTGTTTGTTATATTTTTGTAATACACCATCTTATTTTTAAAGAATTTTAAAATAAAAAATAAAAATTTCAATTGTTAGAAATCGAATTTAAAACTAAACAAATATTTTTTATTACACAGAAGAAAGTATCCCAAAATTTTATGTAATTAAAAATATTTGTTAAAATTCAAATACGATTTCTAATAATATGTTGTTTGAAATATTTGTAATAAATTGTTATTGTTCGTACAAAAATTATTTAAAAATAAACAAGGGAAATTACATAAACTAACAAAAAGCTATTTTTTATTTACAAATTCCATTGTTGATGCCTTTTTAAAATTTTTTTTTTTTTATTTAAAAAAATGTTTTATGAAAGATATTTAAAAATACAAATATCATAAGGTTTTTTCTGTGTACTTAAAATTTTGTGATACTTTTTACTGCGTATAGTTTAAGCACCTTGAAACACTAAAAAAAAATCAAAAAATTCTTGAGCAAAATGTGCTCATTTCATAAAGTCTCGATTATTGCTATATATTTTGATTAGATGTCAGTCCATGATTAAACTTGTCCAGGCAAAAATATGATTGTTTTCACGTTACAGGTCGCAAATATAAAGATATTTTAGTTAAATTTAAAGCAATGACTCACATCGGTCCACGGACGAAGCCTATTAATTTGGATTAAAATCGGTCCATTTAACCCAATACAATTTCGGAACAAAACACTGGCTGACTTTTAACCAGACTGATGTAGACTATTTACTATTTTGCATGCCCAACTTTAACTTTCTTACTCGTTTTTATGTAAAAAAAATGTCAGATTCTGAAGGATTTTTTCAATGGAAAAATTCAAAGACTCAAGTTTTTTTTCTATACACCCAAAACAGTTATTAACGTTAAATGTAAGTTAAATTAAATAAAAAATCATTTAAAACCCGGTCTACTAACTTTTAATTTAAGTCCAAAGAATTTTTTATTTATTTTAAAATGTTAGGAAATTACTTTGCAATATCCGTAAAAATAAATAACTTTTCAACTGACCACGAATCAATAAAACCAAATAATGTTTTCTTTTAACTACCACTTGAGGAACTTCAAAATTTGTAATCATATAATATTTTTTTAAATCTCAGCAAATTAACTACAAAATTTATAAATTTAATAAACAATAAAATTAACGGTAAGCGTAAACACTTAACGTTGGCCGCTACTAAAATTTAGTAAAGTTTTTGTAAAGTAGAATTTAAAATCTGTTTGCTAAAATCAGAAAAAAAATTTACTAAATATTATTATTATTATTATTATTATTATTATTATTATTATTATTATTATTATTATTATTATTATTATTATTATTAGTACAAAATTTCAAATTTATTTTTTTATCGAACTTCAAAATTTTTTATTTTATTTATTTTTTTCAAAAAATATTTGAGACAAAATTAAAAAAAAAAAAATATTTTAATCAATTTTTTTACGTTTAAGGACATATTTTAATTGTTTCTAGGGCTAATTTTTAGAACCAAAAAAACTGTTTTGTGCTACTTTTTGTAACCTATGTAAGATATTAAGGCAATTTAAGTTTGTTAATGTAAGTTTTAATTAGAAATAACATTTACTTTAATATCCACTTTTTTAAAATTAGTAAATTTTTTTGCTAATTTTAGCAAATCCGTTTTCAAAAATTTGTAAAATGATTTCTGAAATTAGCATCAAAAATTTGTAAATATTTTGTAAAAATTCTGTAATTTGTAAAATGTAAATAGCAAAAAGATTTGCTAATTAAAATTTTTTTACTAAAAATCAGTACAAAAATAGTAAAGTAGGATTGAAAACCGTTTACAAATTTTTCTAAAAACTTTTTTTTTCGGAGTGTATGTCGAATTTATATTGGAATGATATAAGATAACTTTAATAGTTTGCCGCATAAACACAGATAATATTATATTATTAAAATGTTTTATAAAATTCGATAAAGCTTCGTTGGCATTAAGTCAATGATTTTTTTCTTAAAACCGCTCTTAAGATTTTTATAAAAAATGAGACCTAAAATAGTTTTTACAATATATGGGTATTTGCTTGCCCAAATTTCTTAGCAATCCTTCATGCCCTAAAGTATGCTTTATAATTTATTTTATTTATTCATGTTTGTTTCGTAAGTCTTTAATTTGATTTAGTGCATATTATTTATTATGATTTCAAAAGAGTATTAAATTAAACTCTTTTTAATAAAAATTTGTTTTAGGGAATTTTAAATAAATGACCAAAACAAGTTGTAGGTGTTTATAAACATGGTAGTAAAAATACAAATAATAACAATAAATTATAGCTTGTTTATAATGAAAATATTTATTCAAATATCATTTGAAATGTATTTTCTAAATTATTATTATTAAAGAAATATATAATTTTAATTATTTTGTTCTAACAAAATTGGTTTTGATGATACTTTAGACAACTCTTTTAATAATCAAAAACGTTTTAGTTTGTTGAAGTGAGCAAGATGATTTTCTTTTTATTAATTTCGAATGCTTTCCTTGATTTTAAATTTCCCTCCAAATTAATTGTTTTGGTCCATAAATTGTCCACACTTTTTGTGTTGGTGTTTCCTCAAAATTGTATTGTATTTAAAGTCTGAAACCAGTATGTATTCAAACACATACTGTGTATATTTGTATTTATATGTCTACATATAAGTGTATTTCGATTTCTTTTTTTTTTTTACGACAAGACCATTATTCCAATCATATGAAAAATATACTTCTACTACGCTACCAGCCAAGTTTTTACCAAAACAACACAACTCTGACAGTAAAGTCAAACAGTTAAAAGACATATACATACCACCATACAAAATGGCCGCCATCGTATTATAGTGCTAGTTACTTTTGTGTTTTTTCATCTAGACGTTTGTATATCTTTACAGATTTTAAAAAGGCCTGCTTTACTGTAGTTTTATTAACTCTTACAGTCAAACACGTTTGACTAACACAACATTTTCTTAATAACGATGTTGAGGTTCGGTTTAGTTGTCCATTATACCAGGCGAATTGTGTATATACACCAACAGACAGTCATGTACATGTAGTGATTTTTGCAAAAAGGGGGGTTTTTACTTAGGAGGAGAAAAAATAGTTCAAGTAAACTTTGCGGATAAAGCTGTGGTTTAAAGTGCTTTATACCAGAATACAACAAAAACTCACACGAGTATAATAGTTGTTGTAAAGCATTAACTATTACTCTAAGCTGGTATATATCTATGCAGTACTCGTATTATAGTAGAGTCAAAAGAAAAATTAGAAATTTTTTTTAAGCAATGATTATTTTTTGTACTTATAGCCAGTACTAGTAGTCTGTTAATGGTATGTATGATTGTTGTATAATGACAAACTATCAGTTCTGAAGATGATTTTTTCTTGAAGATATGTTTTTTTTTTTCGTATTATGTTTTGATTGTGTTGTTTACTTGTTTTGTTCTTAAGTTGTTTGTGTTTTTTCTTATAGAATTTTGATGGTTGTTTTTTTTTTTGTGTATCTCTTTTGTTTTTTTGATTTATTGTTTTGATATGCTGTTTCTTTTTTTTTTGTTTTGTTTACTCGTATAAATTTTTTCTGCTTGTTTTGTTGAGCATCATTTCGTTTTTCCTAAATATTCTTACAAGTAAACTTTAATGGGGTGTTCGCCAGATTTCAATAAGATTTGGATATAAGATAAATTTAACAAAATTAGTTTGGTAAGAAACATAGCGTCCAATCACATATTTAGGGAGTCAGGTTTAAGCATTTAAACGTGTCATTGTGGTTCTATTTGTTACTTTGTATGACATATCAATATTTCATCAAAATCGATGGGAACTCGTGAACGGTGCTTCCTTGTTAGCTTTGTTTCAGATACTATGCTATTGTTGTTTTTTTGTGATGGAGGCCTCAATTTGTTCTTTTGTCTGTTACTGAGCTGATTTATGTTTGATTGCAAATTTTCCATTACTGTTATTTTTTTTTTGCAAAAATAAACTAAATTCTTGAAGCCAAGCTATTGCAAATAATGCGCCAAAATTTAAAAGAAAGAGTATTTACAAACGGAAAATTATGAATATTTATTTACCAGGTACTTCTTAATAAGAGCATTTTTTTTAAGGTAAAAGGTACGTTTTATTAAAAGGTGCATTTTTAATAAAAGGTACTTTTTTAATAAAAGGTACTTTTTTAATAAAAGCTTCTTTTTTAATAAAAGCAACTTTTTTAATAAAAGGTAGTTTTTAAATAAAAGGTACTTTTTTAATAAAAGATACTATTTTAATAAGAGGTACTGTTTTAATAAAAGGTACTTTTTTAATAAAAGGTATTTTTAATACAAGGTACTTTTTTAGTTAAAAAATACTTTTTAATAAAAGGTACTCTTTTATTAAAAGGTTCTTTTTTAATAGAAGGTACTTTTTTAATAAAAGGTACTTTTTTAATAAAAGGTACTTTTTTAATAAAAGGTACTTTTTTAATAAAAGGTACTTTTTTAATTAAAGGTACTTTTTTAATAAAGGGTACTTTTTAATAAAAGGTACTTTTTTAATAAAAGGTACTTTTTTTAATAAAAGGTACTTTTTTTAATAAAAGGTACTTTTTAATAAAAGGTATTTTTAATAAAAGGTACTTTTTTAATAAAAGGTACTTTTTAATAAAAGGTATTTTTAATACAAGGTACTTTTTTAGTAAAAAATACTTTTTAATAAAAGGTACTCTTTTATTAAAAGGTTCGTTTTTAATAGAACGTACTTTTTTTAATAAAAGGTACTTTTTTAATAAAAGGTACTTTTTTAATAAAAGGTACTTTTTTAATAAAAGGTACTTTTTAATAAAATGTACTTTTTTAATAAAAGGTTCTTTTGTAATAAAATGTGCTTTTAAAAGAAGGTTCGTATTATATTAATCTCGCCATTGTGAATTTGATTTGTTGTAAAAATGCGAAATCGACCTACCCGGGGATCTAAGAAAATAAATAGGGACAGAATATCGGACCACAGTGCATTTAGCAGAAAAATTTTTAAACTCTGTCAATTTTATATCGAACTTTATAGCAAAAATTTTTAAAATTAAATAAACTTTAAAAATATGCTAGAATGGTCGCATTTTCTAAAAATTAAATCCAAGGACTTAAGGCTCAACCCCAATTATATTAAGTGAAGTTGAATTGACAAAAGAGCGATACCATACAAATACATTGAAGTACCCACATTGAGCTTAATTCGACTTTTGAAAAGTTTAATTTAGTCAGCAATTAAAATTTAGTAGCAATTAAAAAATATGGGTGTCGTGTAATTTGGAGCATACTTAAGTCAACTTTTGTTGACTTTTGAAACAAAGCTTAAGTCACTTAAGCCAATTGTAGTTGTGCCTTTAGGAAACAATTTTATCGATTTATTAATACAAAATTATAAACAAAAAATTCAATATTAATTTCAAGATTGTCAAGTAGTCTTTAATCTTATAAATTCTCATTAAAGAAAATAAACAACAAAACAAAAGACTTAAGAAACAAGCACTTTTGATATTTGAAATATTTATTTTTAATTTGCATTCGTACTGATTCTCATCACTCCTAAAAATACTTAAAAATTAATTTTAAACATACAAGCAAATCAAATAAATTTAAAACTTTACCACCTACGCACAAATCTTGATCATAAATATTTTACTACTTGTTATTATTATTGGCAACAAAATCTATGAATAATATTTACTACAACTTGTTGGGATCATTTGTTTTAGTATTTTTTTTTATACCAAACAAAATTTGTATTCAGTTTGTCATGTTAACATAACATTAAGTTGAATGTTACAAACATAAAGTGCAACTTAAAAAATACCACAATAATTGCATATGTCAAGTTGCAACTATAAATTTGTATTTAACACAGTCACAGTTATCTATAAATTGTTGAAGAAGTAGTTAACTACATTTTAATAATAATCATTAAAAATTATTGATATACAAACATGAAATGTGAAAAAAAGAGGAAATCTAGATCACACAAAGTTGTCTTATAACAATTTAAGAAAACAAGTTAAATATTCACAGAAGAAGTTTAAAAAAATTGTTCTTATTTTACACAGAAAAAACAGATTCGTTGTTACAACTATATTTATAGTCAATCCAATAGTAAACGAAAAAGTTGCAGGACAATTGAAGATAAGTTAAAACAACATTTTTTTTTGACAACCGAATAGCAACAAATTCGGTTGCACGACGATCTGTTTTCTGGTTGTAAATATGTTTCAGCTATTTTGAATTTTATTGTTTGTATAACTTCTTTTGTCACTCAGTATGAATTTTAAAATTGTTAAGTATTAATTTTACATCATCTCTTATCTTTTTATACTCCTTACTTTTTATAATCCCTCCCTTTTTTAGATTTTTTGTTAAACTCGCAATTAAACTTTTTATATGACAACAACACTATAAAAATGTCATGGTCAGATTGCATGTTGTTGTGTCTACATGTTCTATAATTAGTAATACATCGTTGTTTTTTAACACTTTAGGTTTAAATTTTTTAAGAATCTTACTGCCTCTTTACTGATTGCAAATCTTTTTTTTTTCTTCATAATTTTCTTGGTGTTTCATTAGGCCTCCAACTTTTGTTTAAGTTGACATAATCGTATTAAAATTTTCTTTGTTTGTTATTTATTTGGTAATATCAAAAGCTAACAACATGCAATGTGTTATATGTATTTCGAAGAGATACAGTTGTGTGTTATAGTACTCGTAAGCAGTACTGTAAGAAGGTTTTCTTTTTGCGTTAATGATTGAAAGGCTTAAAATAAATTTTAGACTAAGAAAAGTAATAACTTTCCACAGTTTTACAGCACAAAATGTCTCTAATTGCATTTTTGAAGCCAATGTTGTCTACACTCAGGGAATCAGCTTCATAATATTTATGGAAAACTTCTTAAATATGATGAAAAGCTTTTATAAGTTAGAACAGTTTTCTAGCTTAATATTCTGTTTTATTTTAATATCAAAAAAATTGTTCTTGCAAACAAGAAATACAGACTGTTTCGGAGAGTGTAACCCTCCACCCAAACCCTCTTCAGTATTTGCCACAAGGTCATAACCATAAAGGTTATGACTAAAGTTAGTGTGATTACTTATTTGCAAAACATCACAGTTTCTAACCATCTTCAAATGTAAATTTTGGTTTTATACAAAGTGAGGCAAAAAGTATTACCGTATTTGAAAGCGCTGCCATTTTTTCGAATTGCATCGTATGTCAGTTTGGAGTGGATGATTTTCCATCAAAATTGTAACGTGACGTTTCAAATAACCTACTTAGTCATATACCTAATACAGTTACTGATGCCCATAACTAACATTTTATTCTAGTAATTCTCATTCAGTTGGCATAATTTTTTACATATAGCGTCAAAGTTAAGAGGTCAAAAGGGTGAACTAGTTGGCGTTCGAGTTATACTTCGTCTAGCAGCCAAAGTATAACTTGTAAGCCATCCAGATACTCGTTTTCCGATTTAACCCGACTCACCCGCCGATTATTCTCGTGAGTCACTTAAAAATAGTTTACGTAGTTAGAACCGATTTAACCCGACTCACCTGCCTATTATTCTCGTGAGTTATTTAGAGTTATCTACTAACCATAGAACCCTTTCCCAATCTTATCCGGCTCACCTACCGATTATTCTCGTGAGTCATGTAAACATAGTAAACGTAGTCAGAACCGATTTAACCCGACTCACCTGCCGATTATTCTCGTGAGTTACTTAGAGTTATTAACTAATCATAGTTAGAACCTTTTCCCGATTTCCCTATCTAACTCGACTCGCCTGCCGAATAATCTCGTAAGTTACATATAAATATTTCCTTACCGTAGTTAAAACCCTTTTCCTGATACTACGACTCTCCTGCCAAATCTTTTCGTTCGCATTTTACGAGACCTTTAATAGACCCAACCACCACTGAGTTTTCCCTGGCTGGAAGCAAAACTGACTGTCCCAATCTTTCTTTTGCTTTGGGGATATTTTTGAAGTTGTTGCTGTACGCGAACAAGCTTGCACCTTAGATAACAGTATTCAAGGCGAAATCAACAACGTGACAGCAAAAATGTTGAGAACAGTTATGCAAAATATAATCAAAAGAGCCGAAATTTGCATCAACGCCGACGGCGACCATTTTTCGCAAAAAATATTATTTTTATTTATTTATTTATTTATTTATTTAGAGTGTTAGCTTATGATCAAACTTGTTTATTTCTCTATACCTTTAAACTCCATTTTTGTAAAATTTCGCTCAAAAAAAAAAAAAAACATTGTTTCCTAACAACTGTTTAAAAACAAATTAATGACATCTGATCTTTGTACATAAAAGGATACAATAAAAAATCACAACTATGATTTTATAAAAATCATTTTATAAAATCATGCACACGCGCCATAAGTTGAGCATATAATGCAGAGGCATACAACAAAAGCAATCTTTAAGAAACGAAGAAAAAACTTACAGTAATGTTTGTCAAAATCCAAATATAGATATAGAAAAATCAAACTAAACGAGACTAAAGTAAATATTAAGGAGTGGGTTGCACAAACCATAACAGAAAGCCACCAGAAGTGTTTGTACATAAGGAAAATATAAAATCTAGAAAAACAAAACATTTGCGCGCAAATTGCAACAAAATAGAGGGAAAATAATACAACCATATAAACATTAAAGTGATAAAAGGAAAAATCAACAAATAGACAACATGATGCTTGGGCTATTTTTGGAAAATCTAGAGAGGAAAAAAAACGCGCGCGCTAATAAATTGACTAAAGAATATTGTAGAAAAATAAAACAGGATTTTGTTTTTGTGATGCTGTCAATGTTGCAATAAGGAAGAAAAACAACGATTAAAACAACATGCCACAAACACACTGTTGCAAATAAACTAGAGATACAAGAATTTTGCGAAACAACCCTTTTTGAATGTTGAAGTTTGAACTTTTTTAAATAAGTTCAAGAACATGATATTTTTCTATACTTTTTAAGATTTCTTATGGAGTTTAGCAGAACAAGAAAGAGTTTAGTGTGTGGCTAAAATTGTAATATTTCTTGAGCATAAGTTTATGAAACAGCTTTTGTCACAAGAATAGAAATGGCGGGCACAGGCTTAAGCCCAAATCAGAAACTAAAAGTGCCAGTGCCAGTGAGCATTGGCAGTCCCATCAAACTTTGCTCCTGAATTTCTTTAAAACTGTTTAGTATTTTTAAGTTTTTATTTATTCAATTCTGTTTCTCGACAGTGAGAAATAAAGAAAAACCTGCGTTCGACACTGCGCTCGACATTGTGTTTTTCTGGTTTAGGCCACATTCTTAAAAATGAGCTAAAAAAAATAAAAAATTAATGAACTCAACAAGTTTTGGCTCACTTATTTGAATAAGCTAAACAGCAACTATGAATTCACACATATTTTAATATGAGCGAATAATACATATTATACTTGGACTTTCTCAGGTCTGAGCAACAATTAGGCTAGCTTGCTTTAAAGAATTAGTGATTCATTTATTTTATTTAAAATACAGAATTCACATAAATTCGTTAAACAAAAAAAATGTCGCTGTGCACAGAGAACGCTGTTTTGGGTTAAAAGTCGGTTTCGAGAATTTCTAAAAACTAAGTACACCAACATATTAAGAACATGTTGAAGCTGATTTAGTAATAATTTCTAAGGTATTTATATGTTATAAACACAACGCAACACAGTTAATAAATCGATATTCAAATTACGTTATTGTATGAACCAACATTTTTTCTTAATTAAACCTCGAGTTGGGGTAAATATTTATAAAAAAAAATATTATATGAATTGCATTTTTATTTCTGTATTAATTTAGCGATTTTGTAAAACAATTAAAATTATTTTTTTTAACCGACTTATTTTGAAAAATGTTCTGTACGAAATAACATACATTTCTTTCACCAGTTAATAGCTAAGAAGCCTGTCTTTTGACATTTTTTATTTGATGCTACTATAGGAGTATTAATTAGTACATTTTAAAACAAATTAAAAAATTTAAGTCGGACTATATAATACTATATTACCACAGTGCGATTTGAGTTATATTCCATTTCGTACTTTGAACCCCCACTTTCACTACGACCCTGGCGAAAATTCTAAAATTTTGCTTGTCAATGCGTTAGTCCAAATTTCGGCAAACAAATGTATTAAATTTCAGGTTTCTATCCAAGGGGGTTTAGGCAGGCCGTCAAGGGGGAGCTTTTCCCTTTTTGCCCTGCCCGGAAGGAATTTCCAAAAATCCCGTCATAGGGGATGTTTACACTGGGAACATATATTTAAAATTTCAGGTTTCTAGGTGAAGCGTATAACTTTTCTCCCTTATAAATTCCAAAAATCCCGTCTGAGCGGAAGTCTACACCGAAGAAGAAACCTACATACATACCAAATTTCAACTTCCTAGCTCCAGCAGTGTTGTCAGGCCATCAAGGCGAGAATTTCCTCCTATCTGGCCGTCCTCGTAGGATTTGCCGAGAATACCGTCTTACATGATGTCTACACTGAAGAAGAAACCGGCATACTATATTTCAGCCTTCTAGGTCCAGCGGTTTGGGCAGGCCGTTAGGGGAAGACTTGTCGCCCTTTGTACGCCCATTTTCACCACGTCCCTGGCAAAGATTCAAAATGTACCTTATCAATGAGTCCATATTCCAGGGAACAAATGTATCAAATTTCAGTTTTCTATCCAAAGGGGTTTAGGCAGGGCCTTTTTGCCCTGTCCCGTAGAAAATTCTGTCGTAGCGGGTGTTTACACTATATCCGGAAACTACATTCCAAACTTCACCTTCTTAGCTCCAGAGGTTTGGGATGATGGATGTTGAGTGAATGAGTGAGTGAGTGAGTGAGTGAGTGAGTGAGTGAGTGAGTGAGTGAGTGAGTGAGTGAGTGAGTGTGTGAGTGAGTGAGTAAGTGAGTGAGTGAGTGAGTGCGTGAGTGAGTGAGTGAGTGAGTGAGTGAGTGAGTGAGTGAGTGAGTGAGTGAGTGAGTGAGTGAGTGAGTGAGTGAGTGAGTGAGTGAGTGAGTGAGTGAGTGAGTGAGTGAGTGAGTGAGTGAGTGAGTGAGTGAGTGAGTGAGTAAGTGAGTGAGTGAGTGAGTGAGTGAGCGAGTGAGTGACTCCCTCAATTATTCACGTCTGCACCTAAACAAATCCAGAATTAATACATGTGTACATATAAAAACATCGTGCCAGTACAGTACCCATATACAGGGTGGCGCAAAAATAACCTTCCGATGTTTTTTGGCTGTAATTTAAAAAAAAAAATGAAAAACTTTGATTCTTCTTGTGGATTATTTTTATTTGGTCTTTTAATTTTTTTTACATCAAGTCGAGAATATGATGTCATGTAAATGGCCGCCGCCACAGTTGATTGTCATTTGAGCCCTTTTTATGTCATTTTCCATCACTTTGGCCAAAACTTCCGGCGATAGGTACTCACATTCTTGACGGATATTGTATTTAAGAGCTGCAAGAGTCTGAGGCTTGTTGACATAAACCCGCGACTTCAAAAAGCCCCACAAAAAGAAGTCTGGAGCGGTCAAATCAGGCGATCTTGCTGGCCAGTGCGAATCGCCCAAACGGGAGATTAGGCGCCCGGGAAATGCATCCTACAGCATATTGGTTGTGGCATGTGCAGTGTATGGCAATGTGTGGCGTCCCAATTCATCAAGTTGCGGCAAAAAGATTTCGTTGATCATTGCTATGTAGCGCTCACCATTCACAGTAACCGTTTGGCCCTCGACGTCTTCGAAGAAAAAAGGTCCGATGACTCCTCCAGCGAAAACAGCACACCATACAGTGACTTTGAGCGGGTGTAATGGCTCTTCGTGGGTTACACGCTGATTTTCAGTGCCCCAGAAGCATAAATTTTGCTTATTTACGTACCCGCTAAGATGGAAATGGGCCTCATCACTCATAATTATTTTTGATGAAAAATCATCTTCATTATTGCTCAAATAAATAGTCACCAATATTCCGTGTTCTGGAGCAGTGTAGCGTAACATTGTTTATTAACGTGTATTTCGCATGTGTTAACTACACAAATGTCAAAACAGAACTGACATTAGGGGCCAATCGCAAAATTTATAGCATTTTCTGATAGGAGGATTACTTTTGCGCCACCTTGTAAAGTACCTCGCAATTAGTACATTTTTGGCAACAACAACCACAAGAACAAGAAATTTTACAAAAACAACCTATTATGTCCACCTTTAATTTTTCTGCTGTAATAAAATTGTAGCATATTGTTCAGAAATAACAAGAATCAGAGTTGGGACTAATTAGTTCATTGCATGTACCATTTATTTTGTAAATATATCCAAAATTTTAAATCTTTTTTATGTAAAAGAGTCTAACGAATTTATAATGACTTGATTTAAATGTTTTTAAGAAAAATTACTTTAAGATAAATTAGGGTTTCATATTTAAAATAACAATTTGTGGTTTGAGTTAAAAAAAATAATTTAAACATTCATTTTTACTGATACCTAAAACTTTGTAAGTAAACCCCTTAATAAGGTAAATTTAAAGCAAAAAAAACTTTAAAATTACTTGCAAAAACGACCGAATCCTCACTTATGATGCCTCAGCATCGTCATATTTCTTTCTTTTTTGCTTTTCTCTTTACACAGATAAAAAAAGACGCACGTGTGCTTGGCGCGCTTTCAACAAAATAAAAAAAGAAGCTGCATAAAATTGACAAGAACAAAAAAAAACTGGAATCAACATAAACTCCATTCCCCCAACAGCACTCCAAAATGAACGAAAAAAAAATCGTAAACTCAACCATAAACCTATCACTTTAGTTATCATAAAACGAAACCAGTTTCAGTTTTATGTTTTTTGTACAACAGTTTTGAACATTTAATACTTGAAAGTACGTGTTGGCTGCACATTACTCGTATACAGTATGGTCTCCAATACTATAGATTTTGTAGTATGTGGAAATTATACTCGTATTCAAAAGATTGTACAATACTCGTATTTCTTAGAATTTAATGTTTACGTTTTTCTGTTCTATCCTTACTTATGTTGCTTTTGCTGCGGCTTTTAGCGCATAAACTTTAAGAAATAAACAACAAAGCGAAAACCAGAAAAATAAAACATACATAAAAAGAAGAAGATCAATAAACATTGTATAGACTTTGAACGGAGTTTATACTTGAATTTTTTTATAAGTCCTCCAACATAAAATGGCAGATATACTGATATGGTTATTATGTTTATAAACTCGGTTGTTTATTCTGTGCCAATTTATTCTTTAAAGTTTATGATTAAAAAAAGAAGAAAATGTTTATCTAAAAAAAAGTAAAGTTACTTGTTTAGAAACTTCCATTTAAAGTGGTCAGTTGGGAATTGTGACCTGTCCTGTGATAGGTGAAAACTGGACTGATTCCGAAATTACTTATCACGAGATAGGTTAAAAGAGGACCGGCTTCTAAAGTATTTACCACGTGACCGGTTTAAAAGTCATGGCATGTTCCTTTGCGTTGGCTCTGTGATGTGTTCCTTGGGGTTAGTTGTGTGACATATTCTTTTAGACCAGTCCTGTGACATGTCTCATAGGGCAAGTCTATGTAAAGGTTAACGGTCCTTTTCATATATCAAACCGGTCCCGTAACCGGTCCCTATCGCAATGAACCGGTCACGGGACGTATCCTGAGATATGTCCTTTTCCCGCAAAGAATTTATGTAAAAAATGATTTTAAGATGTATTTCATATGATCCAATGTCTTAATGTTTACACTCTCAATATATTTTCCGTTTAAGGTTTCTTTAAAATTAAATATATTAAATATATTTTTAAAGGAAGAATCTATTAAAATTTATAGAAATATATTTTTAACTCTATAAATCAGCCATTCAACAAACTATAAAAAACATATACTTTTAGCAGATGTTGATATTTTTAATAAAATGTTGAATTTTAGGTTTTCTGTTACAAAAAACAATAATTTAAATAATTTTTATAGTTTTTTTTTTTATTTTTTAATTTTTTTTTCAACACAAATTACAAGAAATTGTTGACATGTACATACAAACATGGAAAATAAACATATATGCTGTGTGTGTGGGTGTTGTGTTTTGTACTTACATACAAGTGAAAAAATCTAATTTGAAAAATAAACTACAAAAATAGTTTTTTCTAACATTTTGTCAGTTAAATATTAAAGATAATTTCAAACGACTTTAGATTTATTTTACTACTCTTGTCGATTATTTAAAAAATAATTGCGAATATCATAAAAGGTTGAAAATAATTTTTAATTGTGTTTTCAATTACTGTAATATGTATTTTCTGTTGTTTTTAACGAAATAATATTGTGTATTAGAAACACAACCAATTTATTCTATAGAGTTTCTAATAAAACACTCTGAATATTATGTAGTTTATAGTTGAATTATAAAATGTGTTCCGTTAAGTTAAAAACTAAAGAAAATTCCTATGCTTAAAAAATATTTGATTCAATTTTATTATACATTTGATTTACTACCTTTTATTGCAGTTTTATTTATTATTTTTTATTTGTTTGAAATTTAATAAAAAATTTTATTACATTAAAAAAAAAAGTAGAAAAACTTTTAAACGGGTTCAATCCCAATTTACTATTTTTGTACTGATTTTTAGTAAAAAAAAATATTATTTTGTAAACTTCTTTGCTATTTACATTTTACAAATTAGAGAATATTTACTGAATATTTACAAATTTTTTTTGCTAACTTCAGAAATCATTTTACACATTTGTAAAATTATCAAAAAAAATTAATTAATTTTAAATAAGTGTATATTGAAGGAAATTTTATTTTGTGAGTGAATAGTATAGAAGATTCTAGATCATATAATCATATTCTTTTTTTTATAACTTATTTTATTGTAAAGAAACATGAAAATTTTTATTAGTTAATTATAGGGAATAAAAATTGAGAAATTCCACAGAGCCAGCAGGATAGAATACTTAATTTATTTCAAATAATTTAAATTTATACTTCCAAACTTAAATTACCTTAAAATACTACACAAGCTGAAAAAAGGAATCGGAAGTGAAAATACTTTTCACTAACGACTAATGTCCAAAAATAGGACATTCACTTAAAAAAGCACTAAAAACTTTTTTAGTTCTAAAAATCAGCCCAATTAAAAATTGACCTTAAAATCCAAAAAATTTATTAAAAATATTTTTCAAAACAAAAATTAGCAAATTAAAATAAAATGATAAATTCCTTTATGTTTTAACTATATTTAAGCCTTTGATTTTTTTTTAATTTTGTCTAAATATTTTTTTAAAAAAATAAAAAAAAAAGTTCGATAAAAATATATAAATTTGTATATTCGAATTCGTTAGGCAATTTCAAAAGAAATTAGTAGCTTTAAAGTGTAACAAGTGTATCTAAAAATAATTAAGTTATTTTGTGCATTTTAATAATATTTTTTTATAAATTAAAATTTTGCTACATTTTACAATTCATTGAGTTTACAACAATTTACTAAAATTTAGGAGCGTTTACTAATTTTTTTATACTAATTTGATTGCACTAATATTAAGTAATATTTTTGATGAGTATAGCAAATCGATTTTAAATTACAATTTACAAAAAGTTTACTAAAATTATGTAGCGGCTACTAACTTTTTTACTAATTTCATTGTACTACACGTCAGCATACATGTGTTGCTAAGATTAGCAAAAAAATACTGCTAGGCTTAAATTAGCAAAATTTCCCGTAATAACAGCAACATTTTCAGTTGCCATTACAGACTTTTTTTGGTGAGTGTACAAATCTGGAATTTGTGGTTTATTTGTTCACTTTACAGTTATTTTAAATTTAAATTTTTATTTGCCATCTGTTTCAAAAAAAATCAAGTAATTCCATTATTGTTTTTCATAAAAAAATCATTTTACAAATTTACAAAAAAATTATTTTTTTTCCCTGAAGAAGTCACCCAATGTGGAGACGAAATATTGGAAAATAAATTATTATTATTTTTATATAAACAAGATCTCAAGCTCAATTCAAACATTAACTTTTAACTGAATAATCATTTGTTTTTACTGATTTGTCAGTTGATTAAATAATATTTAAAAATAAAAGACAAAACCCATTTGATTTAAATGAAAATTAAGTAGAGCGGATTTTAAATGAAATTTAATTTCTTTTAAATTACGTTTTCTGTTGTTTTAATTTACGAACTATAAGAAACACTGAAATCTATATTTACAACAAAGCGTTGTTTTAAGCGTGAATAATTTCCAAAATAACAATCGATACCCAGCAAAAATAAATGGAAGTGATTCTTATGTAATTAATTTTTCATTGATTCCAAAGTATCGTTTACTTCTGATTTTCCTCTTCTAATGCAGTTCTTTTTCACAACTTTCAAAAATGTAATTTTTAATGAAATTTAACACTTTTCAAATGTATGAAGGGTAACTTATTTTAAAAACAACCAAAGTTAAACATTAATCATAGATATTTCTATAAAAAATTTTACACTTATAACTATGGTTTAAGTTTAAAGGATTCGTTTCAATCTTTAACGTGCAATTTACGAGGTTTTAAATTCTTAAAATCGTTGTTAATATTGCTACGAAAAGCAAAACAATATATTGTAGTAAAAATTGCCAGAATTTCGAATAAAGTAATTAAATAAATAAGGCCCGATTACTAAATGTCCCGTTATAATTTAACCAATAGTCAAATTCAGACTTTATATTGGAAACAACAACATACGTGCCAGTTAAATACTCAGGTCGAAGCTAACGGAAGATTGTGAAAATGATGCTAAGGTCCGATTGCTGATGTCCTGTTTAAATCTAAATCTAAATATCAAAATCTGATTGGGAACATCAAAAGATCTCATTATTCACTAAACCATAAGAAGAGCTTTAGAAGCAATGAAAAAGGATCATAAAAGAAAACTTCCACCCTATGACACGTCTATGTAAAAATCATTGGTTCCGATCCAATTTTTCACAACACCGGAATCGAAATCACTGCTTCTTTTTCTCTTCTTTTGCTACTTTTTTATTGCTGGATATTTGCTTAAATGAACTTTTACGGGAACTTCTTTCAGTTTTATTTCTAGATTTTTCGTCCTATTAATACAAAAATGAAATCTGACCCTAAATTATACTACATATGTGTAGTTTATCATATAGACGGCATGCATCACCTTAATCTTTTTACTGGTTTCTTATTACAAAATATTCATTTGACGCATTTGTGATAAATTTAATGAACCACACCCCTTTTGGCAATATTTTCTGCTCCCTTAAGTTACCGCTCGATACAAAAATTTGTTCATTACCCAGAACAGGAGACAAATCGATCTACGAAAGCCTGGATAAGTTGATAGTTCTAAATACCTAAAAATTGTAATCCTAATTCTACATTTTCCTCTCATTATATACAATTGGATATATACATCTTTCTATGATAACACAGTATTGATTTTCAACGTTATATAGAAAACTAAATTTATTTCTCATTTCAAGTCAACTTAATATGCTGTTTCAATTAAAATAAATTATCTTCTGCCACATAAAACTAAAACTTGCCTAACAACATTATATATATACTATAGATTAGCTTTTCTTTGCTCAAGCCTCATTTTTATAGCTTTAAATAATTACAAAATAATTAAGCAAAAAATCATCAAACAAAACACCTGGATATCAAATACTTTAATATAATGACTAAAGATTTATTGAAGTATTTTTGAAATTACAACTGTAATAGGAAAAAAACAAGCTGTTACTACTACTATTAGAAAAAAGAAATTATTAGAACTTTTAGGATTAATTACTTTGAATAACAACTTGAAAACATGAGATTTCATAATTTATAAAGAAGTCTGCAAGTAGACTTTCAAATCAAAGTATTGGACTGTGTTCAAAAGAACATCAAATAAATCTTCATAAGCTATAAAAAGAACAAATACAAACACAGGGAGTGTTTAAACATTTACTAACATAGTATATCTATGATGTTAGAAAGTTAAACACAACATCAAGATTGATGGCATTTTTATGAAAAATTAATTGATATTATAGGAAATCATACAAGCTAGATAAAGCAATGGCACATGCTGGAAATTTATAAAAAAAAAATTTAATGTGACATATAATTTTGTATATAAAAAAAAGAAATATTAAGTAAAAAACAATAGAGCAAAGTTACTTAATATTCAAGGGAATAAACAAAAGACTTAAGACAGAAACTTGTCACAATTGCTGATATAACAGAAGGAAAGAAACAAGACTTGATACACAAACTTAATTTAGAAATATTACAGACAAAATTTAGAAATACATATAAAAAAAAATATTATAGTCGGTCTAGCTGATATATCCTACACCAGAATAAAAAGTTAATTTAAGCAAATACCGTGAAGGTGAGTTAGTATGGGGTCTAGAACCAAATATGTTCCGATAATCTTCAAGTTCGGAGGTGGATTTGTGGTACCATATAAAACTTCATATTTCAAACAGAGTATTTGTATATCTAAATACCATTTTAGCCTAATTTAGATAGGATCTTTCCATGGGAGGTACATCTGAATATGAAACGATTGCAATCAATTTAAATAGAGTTAGACTTTGAGGCAAGAAAATTTGTTATGCCCAATTTCATCTAAATGTCGTTGTATTTTCGATCGGTAGTTTGATTAAAAGGTTTAAATGGACAGTCGGACAGTTATATCGTCTTAGAAAGTGATTCTGAGTCGATTGGTGTACTACTTATAAGGGGAGCCCCCTCCATAACGGAGGTTTGGTAGTTTAAAATATCATCACAAACTTATTATACCCTTTTTTCGTGATGGTGGAGAGTAAAAATAAAACATTAAACAAATAAAAACAAAAGACTTGAGACTCAAAATTGTCTGAATGGAGTTGATAAAAAAGAAAGGAAACAATAGAATTAGGACATAAACTTGGGAAATTAAACTACAGAAACTTATTGTAAAAATGATAGAAAATATTTCCCAAGAAAACAAAAAACTTAAGATACAAACTTTTAGTAAAAATATATGTGAAAATTTAAAAACCAAAAACTTTACTTAATTTAATTATCAATTAATATAATTTTATCAAGTCTACAGAAACAAACTTTTTTAAAGAAAATATTATGATATCAACTAAAAATTTCAAGTTCAAGTTTAAAAATTTTTTCACATAATTTACCTCCGGAAAGAAAATCCTGTTTTGTTTTATATGATCCTCCACCAAAACTATAAGTATTCAACTAACAGATGTTATATTAGTTTAAAACATATTACCAATAAACAAAAAAAAAAACTACAAACTCCAACAAAAATACAAAATGTTTTTTAAGCTACCTTCAACTAAACCTCTGGCTACCAAAGACATTAAACTAACTACTCACTGCCAAAATAAAAAAAAAACCCGACTAAACATTTATTTATGTATGGCTCGTGCTCAAGTAGTTATCATCTTATTTGTGGTTTCCAACATCTTTCAAAAAGCCTTTACTAAGAAAAGGCTTAAAATTTACTTTCAAAAAACAATTTATATTGTTAACTCTTTCATATCGATGCTGTTATACCAAAATCATGATGATATGGCTTAAACTAAGTAGGCTGGACTTTTTTTAAGTCTAACAAAGAAACTGCATAGGGCTGTTATCCGCAGATCTTAACAAAAAAAATGTATATACTTAAAATGGTGTGTAAGTTAAAATAACGAAAAATACCATTTAAAAGTAATGGTACTTCATTTAAAACAGCTATACTTACTTTTCAAACAAATCAAATGTGTGACGCATCAGTAAAAAACAAATGATTTATTAATGTTTAAATTTTAGCTACCAATTCCATAAACAATAATTGATTTATTCATTTATTTATTTGAAATGTTAACACACAACCTATAGACACATTTTGTCTAAATGACCATATGTGTGTGTGTGTTTATGTAATTTAAATTGAAATAATTTTTTGTATTAACAAACAATTTAAATAAAAAACAAATTGGAATATTTTAAAACAGACATCAAACAAAATTTAAATTTGTAATAACTGTAACGGAAACAAATAAACCACAAATTTCCATTTTGTGGTTAAATTTGTGTAAATTTTTAAAGAAATGAAAAAAAATAAATGAAACTGAAAAAATCGGTAAATGACAGTAAATCATTTTGAACAAATGTATAAAAAAAGTGAAAATAAATATTTCTTTGAAATATAAATGTATGTTCTTTATTTTTAAGTGAACTAAAAACTTTTTTATTAAACTATAAACAGTAAACTACATAATATTCTGAGTACATAAATACAATATAATATTTTCGGTCTTTAAATATTAGAATCATCATTTTGCTTGCAAAGAAATCAACTTTACCACATGTTTGATTGCTAAAAAGTCAAGAATACAGCATAATCATCATTTTAATAAGTTTGTTTGTTTAAGCTGTGCCTTCTTCTGAAGGCTCTAGCTGTCCTAAAACTTAATGTTCTGAAGAGATCTTTAGCTGCTTAGATAAAAATTATCAACTTGCTTTGTTTTTCTAAATATGCATGTAGTGAATTAATAAAATAAAAAGATAAGTTCGATAAGTTATGGAGGACAAGAAAAATAGTAGACACATATTTTTTAGGTGGGTAATCTCATGTTTTAGGGGCTAAAGAGTGTGGCCAAAAAAATATCGACAAATTGGGTACCAAAAGAATTTTTTTTAAAAAACGTTTCCTCTGCACTACAGAATATTTCCGGGCGTGTCAGAACATTTTTGTTAATTCAACATATGTTTTTCGAATAGAACATTTGTATAGGAAGTTGTTGTTGGTTTGAGCGGTCTAATATCCTCTGCATTAAAATGGTTGTTCACATTACCTTTAAATTGTGAAATTCATAAAAGTCTTAACAAAATGTCAAAACAAATTCCCTTTTACAAAAATGAAACAATTTTTTAAAATATTGGTTACCTGTGTGAAAATAGAAAAATATATGAACATCGTAAATGGTTGTGTATATTATCATATATGACTATGCATGATCACATACGTCTATCCATAGTTTAATATATGACCATACATGATCTTATATATGACCATATATTTTGTGATCAGATATTTGAGAGTCGCTATATTTTCATATAAGATCATATATGCACCCATATTGTTCATGTATGCTCACATATAGTCGTATATGCTCCCATGTTGTTCATGTAAGTTCATATATTATCATATACACCCATAAACCATCAAATTTTGGATCCGAAGATATATGGAAATATATGAGATCATGTATGATCATATCCTAAACTATTCAGGAACGTATTTGATCATGTATACACATGTATGATCATATACCGGCTAATATATGGTGCTGTATATTTTTTTATGGTTATTTAATTAAATCGATTTCTGGAGTTTTTTGTAATCTTTCAGACTTTTTCAGAAGAAATATTTTGAATCCATATTCGAAAACCAAAATATGGTTTGTATACTTTTTTTCTTTTCCCAAGGACTTTAAATCTGTATAAAAAAAATACTCAAAATCTACATCTCTATGAAGTTTCCTTGTAAATTGTTTTTAAACATGAAACACAAGCACAAAATGCAATCAGTTTAAATGTAACTTAACTCCATATATCTAGACTTGCTTTCAGGCAAACAAAAAAAGAAAAAAAAAATACACAATATGCGTGTTGTATTTTATTTACAGGCTACTGGTATTTAAAAGTAATGACAAGCAAAATAAAATTGACTAGAAATTTATAACTTAAAAAGAAAAACAAAGAGAAATATATGGAAGTTTTCAAATGTGCATTGACTGGAAGTAGAAAATAACTTAAGAAACATTCTGCAAGTCAATCGAGTAGTTTTGAAAAGTGTTTTTCATAAAGAGCTCAGGAGTTTCGAAAACTTTTGATTGTCATGTTTTGAAATTTGGTTTGCAAAATTTACCGTATATTTACTGAAACTTTAATTCAGTAAAAATTTTTCATAAAAAAATTGTTATTAAAGAAAAATTATGTATATAATAATGATCGAATTATGTATACAAAATGATCATGGCTGGTATATGATGTGATACATGGGCATACATGATGATATAAATCCATGCATAGTTGAATATATGACCATACACTCACAATATTATTTCGTTAATAACAACTTAAAATACATATTAAATTAATCGAAAATACAATTAAAAAGAGGACTACTGATTTTCCTTAATATTTAACCCATTTTGTTGTTTATTTTCAATCATTGTTTAATAATCGACAAAAGTAAAAACGATAGAAAGTCGTTTAAAATGACCATCAAATTTTTACCGACAAAAAGTTAGAAAAAACTACTTTTGTGGTTTGTTTTTCAAATTGAAAGTTTTTTATTTGTATGTAATTACAAAACAGAACACAACACAAGCAGATGTATATATTTTTATTGGCTTTGAGTGTATGTATATTTAAATAATTTCTTGGAATTTTTATTGAAATAATTTTGTAAATAAACAAACTATTTTGGTAAAAAAACAAAAAGGAATTATATGAATTTCTATTTTTTGAAGCAGTAAACATAAAATTTTACATTTAACTGAAAATATCAACTCCTACTGAATGTCTGTAGATTTTTACAGTTTGTTTTTTGAATGACTGATTCAAATAGTTAAAAAATATATTTCTATTAATTTCAATTGATTCTTCATTTAAAAACAAACTTTACGTATTACTTTTTAAATAAACTACAGTCGGTAACGGAAAATATATTGTGAGTGTACATGATCTCATAACAGGTCAATTGAGAAGTCCCCGGCCTGTAACATAGATGGCGCTACTAGACTTAAATCAAAAGACACGTGTATAAATTTGACAGCTGTCGATCATTAGTTTGTGAATTATAGCATTTTGAGGGAAGCGCCTTTTGTTATTGTGAAAAAAAATGGATAAAAAGGAAATTCGCGTGTTGATAAAATATTGCTTTTTGAGGGGAAAAAATACAGTTGAAGCAAAAACTTGGATTGATGACGAGTTTTCGGACACTGCCCCAGGAAAATCAACCATCAAGGATTGGTGTGCTAAGTTAAGACGTGGTGAAATGAGTACCGAAGATGGTGAACGCCCAAAAGAGGTTATTACGGACGAAAACATCAAAAAAATCCACAAAATAGCAGATACTCTAAAGATATCAACTGAACGTGTACATCACATCATTCACGAATATTTGGGTATGAGAAAGCTATTTGCAAAGTGCCAAAAACAAGTCGGTGAAAACGAAGGCGAAAATCCATGAATTGGGCTTCGAATTGCTTCCGCCTCCACCGTATTCTCCAGATCTGGCCCCCAGCGACTATTTCCTGTTCTCAGATCTCAAAAGAATGCTCGCTGGGAAGAACTCTTCGTCGAATGAAGAGGTGATCGCCGAAACTGAGGCCTATTTTGAAGCAAAGGACAAGTCGTACTACAAAAATGGTATCGAAAAGTTGGAGGGTCGCTAAAATCAGTGTATCTCCCTTGAAGGGAACTATATTGAATAAAAAAAACGAATTTTGCCAAAAAAAAAAAATGTGTTTTGGTATGGTAGGCCTGGACTTTTCAATTGACCTGTTATATGACCATATATCTTCCGATCTGCAATTTGAGGGTATATATTTGTATATTATTTATATAGGATCATACATGTTCATATATGTTTCATGTATGCTTGTGCACATGTGTGTTCATATACAAACATGGATACTAGGAAATCCCTCTACGCTTACACTCCGATTTGAATAAAACTCAGGTATGTGATAGTGAACCCAAATTCTAAGAATTAAACCGCGAAATTTACAAAGACAACCTATCAGCGGCTGCATCTGCGAAATTTCTTTTACATTTGCCTATGGATCCTTAAGAAGAAATACCAAAAAAAAATCCAATTTTCCATATCAAAGGTTTAACGTTTAAAATATGCTTAATTTTTAACCCTTAAATCTTCAAGTTGACTCATAAAAAACCAGTAATTTTTAGATTAGGATTATATATCATATACAGAAGTTTCATTCGACGTGTAAGCGTTGATGGGATTCCCTTGTTAGTGCTGACTATACAATTTGAACCGATTCCATGCAACTAACAAAAACAAATCGATTTTTAGAATTGATTTCTCTGTGTAATTTTGACCCAGCTGGAATTAAATGTTCGCCTATATCTATAACTTTTACAAAATTTCAAAGATCTACTTAGTTTTGAAGTACAGATGCAATTCTCTTTTATAACAGTCTATTAATTTACAAAAGATTATAATATCTATAACTTTTAAAACTATATCAAATACTCACACCACTCCTTATTAAATACAATAAAATTGGAAAATAATAGTTATAAAATCCCCAAAGGCTTTAAACTAAATCTATTTTGAAAGCAAACAATATATCATTGTATGACTCGAAGTAATTTACAATTCATTGCAAATACGGCTTCGATACATTTGATTTTTTTTTCTTTTTTGTTAAAAGCAACGCTAACCAACAAACAAGTAAAGTAAATTGTCATAAACACTTAAATCCTCATTTCAAACTCCAACACCCTTTTCCTCTCTCTCAATCATCTTAAATCCTTAATAGGGTGGCAATGATTTTTTAACAGACTTTTTTTTCAACATTAATTATATGCAAAATGTATTTTGACATCAATTTTAAATATCTGTTTTTAAAAAATTTGTCCCGACTCTTATAAAATATGGTCATTATTCTGAAAGTCTAATATTTTAATTTGATTCATTTCCAGCCAGTGATGCCATATACCATAACGCGTATTCCGTAAAACTTTTTAGTACGGACATATGTTATGAACTCACCAGCTCACTCCTCCCCCCCCCCCCTTCCCAACAACTGCCCTAGAAAAAAATTCAAAAAATTTTATTTTTAACTGGATTTCGATTCTGGACTTTTTCTCAACCTCATATTAAGAAAAAATCCTGGCCAGTGTTGGGTTAAATATAAAATAAAAATAATAAAGGTATAAATTGTAAATCGCCTTGATTGTGGTTGTTGTTTATAATAAAATATAACTGTGGTGTACTTTATATTTCATTTCAAAGGTTTAAGGCGTTAAAAGGGAGTAGGAAATAGTAATTTTTGCATTTTTTTCGTTTTGATATTTTTGTTTTTGATCCATTTTTAATTTTATCATTTAAGGGTCTAGCATCTTGACACTGTAAAACTATTAGCACCTCCTGTGCCATATACCAATATTCCTTGGTATTCCTATGAAAATTTCCCTAGATACTATATTTGTTCGGGACAATGTCAAAAACTTACGAGGCCCGATCATGACATACCCTTCACCACAGTACGATTTGGATCATATTTCGGACCAATTTTTGGGAAGAGACTTTATCTTTATTTTATGGGCCGAAAAATTGATGGTGCCATAAGTGAAAAAACTTGGGGGAAGGTCGGTTAACTTAGTATGCATGATATAACCCTCACAACGCAAATAACAACTAACATAGATATCTTCGGTTTTATGCGTATAAAGACCATTTGAGGCCGATATAGATAGGATCTTTATATGGAAGATAGAC
>OX456525.1:28960289-29120289 GCA_949748255.1 Eustalomyia histrio | reverse complement strand
ACTGAGCTGAAGACTTAAAGGCAAAATTGAACTAAAACAAAACAACAAAAAAAGTGGTAGCTACATTAGCCTTTTGTTGGCTGTCAAACTAAAGGTACAAATGTTATAAATTTTAAGATTTTAAGAGGCTGGGTTCTCAAAATACATAAGCACGAGCTTAAAAGTTACAACAAAAATTTGAGGAAGAAATATCTTTAAAAATTGTTAATTCGGAAAAAAATGTATAAAATATATTGAATAAAATTTTAAATTAATCATAAAATTACAGTTTTTTTTTAAGGTTTATGATTAAAATTTTTTATAGTTAACTAACAACATGAAACCATGTCATCAGTCTTGTAGGAGTTTTATTAAACACGTATCTTTCTTAAGTCTTTCGTTTTAAACATGGAATTTATATTAAAAAAAGATGCCATAAAAGTGTGTGACATCAACTTTATGAATATATTTTGTTTGATAAAACAATAACCAGAAGAAATGCCATTTCAAAATAAGTAAAGAAATTTAAGGTGGGTAAAAACGACCAAGAGTTACTCTACAGCAACATTGCTACACTAACGGGGAAGGAAACTGCATTGGGGGTTTATCCACATTTCGATGATATTTGGCTATATGATAGAGGGGGCAAAGTCAAAATTTGCTAAGAAACTTAGTGGCCCAATTTAATATTAAGAGGACTAAAATGAAATTCCCAGTAGTTCAAAATTATTCCTTGAGAACCATCACGAATACAAAGATCTTAAATTAAAAATGGTATAAATTAACCATTTACTTTTTAACTGTTAAACGTAATACTAAACCGATAAGAAGATAATAATGTCTATTTTATCCTTTCCATGGCACTTCCAAATTACATTGAAATAAGAGGAAACCCGTCAATGGAGTGTCTTTGTAAGAGAAATATCTCCGTAATATTATTGAATTTTTTAATAAAATTAATGTTTCATTGAAATTCAGCCAATTAAACTTTTCATTAAAGTAATGAAAATTTTCATTAAAATTATGAAACTTTTTATTAAAATAACGAAACTTTTCATTAAATTAATGAAACTTTTTATTGAAGTTAATGAAGATGTAATTTGTTATGAAAGTTAATTTAAAAGGAATGAAATCTTCAACTCTTTCCGAGAGAATTATCTACGTAACATTACTAAATTTTTGAATGAAATAACTGAAGTTTCGTTGGAATACGGCATAAAAAACTACTTTTTTAAAGTAATTCAACTTTTCATTAACTTAGTGAAACTTTTCATTAATGTAATCACCAGAGGCCTCCGCTAGTATATGAACCAGTTCCTGTATATGATTCCAGTTTCGAATGTCTTGAAGTTTGTGTTATTTGGTGGAAACGTAATCTACAATACTAAATATTGCCTCGAATTTTGTACCAGTTAAAGCGTTTTTGCGGGGAGGTCTTCTTCATTACTTTAATATGAAGAAAAGTGGGGCCGGATGCGACAAGCATGCTCTATCAAAACAATCTTGCCGAAGGTGATTTGGTTGATTTAACAGTGGTGATTTTGGGCTCCAAAATAAGGAACCCAAAAAGTTTGAAGAAGAAGAATCAGAATTATTGCTCTAGGTGGACGAATGCCAAACGCTTCAGGATTTGTCAAAATCATTGGAAGTGGATGAGTCGACTGGCAGAAAACGAAAGGCATGACATTAATTCAAAAGGAAGGAAACTGGATGCCATACGAGTTGAAGCCACGTTGGAGGGGTTTTTTGCATCGCATTATGACTGGCGATGAAAAGTGGTTTCAACGCCAAGCCCAAGCCAGACAGCCACCAACATCCTTTCCAAAGCCGAATATACATGGAATGAAGCTTTTGCTCTGTATTTGGTGGAACCAGTGCGGCCTGATCTACTACGAGCTGTTCAAATGAATGAAGCGGTTACGGGAGAACGCTATCGACCTGAACTCATGCGTTTGAGCCGCATACTGATTGATCGGAATATGATTTTGCAGCATAACAACGCTCGGCCATATGTTGCAAGACCGGTCAAGACCTACTTAGAAACGCTGAAATTCAGACATCGCTTCTTCCGACTATTACTTACGGTCGATGACTTATAGCTTGATAGCAGATTACCAAGTGATATGATTTGAGGATAGGGTAAAAAATGGAGAACGACAGTTTCCATGGCAAAAATCCTTGGATTAGGCTTCGAATTCCTCCCCCATCCTCCCTATTCTCCGGATTTTGCCCCGAGTGACTATATCTTGTTTCCAAACGTAAAGAAATGGCACGGCAGAAAAATATTTAATTCTCCAAAATTAGTTGCTGACAAGAAATTTGAATTTTTCAATTTAGTTTTTTCTTTTTACTACTTTTGATATAATTTTCTTTCATTCCACTTACAAATTAATACATTTTTGACAATTGTTTTGTACTTTCTAAATTTAATATTTAGTACTATATTACAATATTTTATTAATAGTATAACAAAATTGTGTAAAACGTAGAGTTTATTCAAAATTCTTATTATTATTACTACTTTTGGAAAGCTTTGTTTACTTTTTGTATTGAAATTTTCCAGCTGTAGTAAAAGTAGTAAATTGTGTTAAGTAAACGAACAGGCATACGATCAATATGTTAGGCCCATTCGTTATACCGAAATATTTGATATATCGCCACACATTTTTGTATGCGTTTGTGGCATTTTTAAAATTTTTAAAAAGGACTGCAATAATGATACACGCTTAAAGTAGCAGATTAAGAAATAAAAAATTTCAAATTATTTTCTTACTTAAATTTTTTTTCTATAGTTTGTTACCAATAATTCGATATATCGAGTATAAATTTTCAGAAATATTCGTTATATAAGGCTGTTAATGGAAACAATTTGGCCGTACTTTATATCGCGTATTTAGAATACCGAGTATTCGATATACCAGGCTTTGACTGTACTTTAATTTGATTAAGGCCAACCCTCCACAAAACTTTTCCATTTTTGACTCAGGGATGAAATGTATTAAAAAGAATAAATGTTTTTTAAAATTTCCTCTTCTGAATTGGGAAATTGGATTTAAAATTAATTCTTAATGTTTGAATCTACGACCAGTTTGTTTTTTCTTTTTTTTTGTCAGTTACAATCATTAGCTTTAACTTATAATACCCAGTGTACTATGAGTCATATTTATATAAAAAAATAATTTCACAGAAAAGAAATGATAAAAAGGTTTATTGGCCTCTTTCTTGGTAGGTTTGGTTAGTTGGCTTGTTTTGACATAAATATTTATAAAGAAAAAAACCTAAAATTTATTTCAACATAATGGAAATAAAACCCTAAACTATTAAGTAATATACAAAAAAAAAGAAACGTTTATTTTTTTGCAATTTCAATTTTCTGAACAAACAACAATATGACATAATTACTTTATTACATTGTAATCATAGCTTCTAATCATCTATAACTATAAGTTCTTTTATATATTGTTTTTTCATATAACTGCACACAATAACATCCTTGTCATTGAACTTGTCGTTAGTATAAAAATTTCTTCATATCGATGGTCATTAGTTGTTACCTCTTAACTGTCGAATTTTAACAACTTAATGAAAGTGTATGCCAAACAACTTGTATGTGAGGAATACGATGTGCCAGAGTGATTATCTCGAATTGTCAAGTAGTTTCAGTTATGAGTTGACAATATATGACCATTGTTATGCATTATTTTCTATTACATATAAAACCTATAATTATATTGTATCATTGCCAAGGTTTTTGTCAGTGTGGTTTTTTTCTAGTTGTCTTTTATATAGAATTATATGTAGTTAATTTTAATATGTATACGATAAAACGGAAATATTGTTACGTGTGGAATATTATAATTGTGTTGTTATTAATAATTATCTCAAAACTTCTTTTTATATCATAATTGTAGTAAAATAAGTGATATAATAATAAGAAATCGGAAGTAAAAAACAATAATATAAATATCCGTTTTAATAGAGAAAAAATTTCCATGTTTACTTTAAAAGAAAAGTCAGCTTATTAAGAGTCAACTAAATAACATTGTGGTATTAATTTAATTTAAGAATAAAAGCTTTTAAGTTAAATTTATTTTTATAAAATATTTATGATAAAAATTAGACCAGATGTGATTATACCGAAAAGCATTTATTATAAAAAGTTTGCTACAGTTTTTTAAAATTCACAAACGCAATATTTACGAATTTACAAAACGTAGGAGTAAAAGGCTGAAACATGATTGACTCAAGCTTACTTTGGGTATAAAACAAAATTTTAGAAGTATAAAATTTATAATTTTAAAAATTTTTAAATTTTCGTTTTATACCGACACCTACACTGCGGGAAAAGGACCTATCCCAGGACACCTCACGTGACCGTTTCACTGTGATAGGGACCGGTCAGTGGACCGTTTATTTTATATGAAAGGACCGGTCACTTTAACATGGGCTTGTCCTAGGAGGGGGTCAATTGCCTCTGCGTTATATCACAGCACTGGTCTAATAGAACATGTCACGCAACTAACCCCAAAGAACATATCACAAAACCAACGCAAGAGTGTATATCGTAACTTTTAGACCAGACACGTGATAGGTACTTTAGTAACCGGTCTTCTTTTTGCCTATCACGTGATATGTATTTTCGGAACCGATCCAGTTTTCACCTATCACAGGACAGGTCCCAATTCCCAACTGAACCCTTTTTTCCTGCAAGATAGCTTTAAGACCCAACTACAATTAACTTAAGTGACTTAAAGTAGGTATCGGTATGAAACGAAAAATCCAAATTTTTTTTCAATTATACACTCAGAATATTATGTAGTTAACTGTTTGTAGTTTAATAAAAAAGTTTTCCGTTTCATTTAAAAATAAAGGAAGATACATTTATTTTTCAAAGAAACATCTATATTAACTTTTTTATACATTTATTCGAAATAATTTACTATCATTTACCGATTTTTTTCAGTTTCATTTATTTTTTTCATTTGTTTGAAATTTAATAAAAATTTACCCACAAAACGGAAACTTGTGGTTTATTTGTGTCCGTAACAGTTATTACAAATTTAAATTTTGTTTGCTGTCTGTTTCAAAAAAAAAAATTCAAATAATTTCAATTTGTTTTTTTATTTAAATTGGTTGTATATATACAAAATTTTTCAATACAATTTACAAGAACTTCATAAACACACATACATATACCAATACATTCACACAAAAAGTATTAATAGCTTCATATGCATACATACATTTTGTATTGTACGAGTATATTAAAAAAAAAACAAAAACGGAAATAATTTCAAATAAATGAAAAAAACATTTATTTTTTAAGGATTGGTGGGTAAAATTTTGACATTTATTTTAACTGATTATATCAGTTGTTTCTTACGGATGTGTCAGTTGATTAATCAACATTTAAAAATAAATAACAAATGGCAGTTAATTTAAATGAAAATTAAGTAGACCGGTTTTTAAATGAAATATCATTTCTTTTAAATGATATTTTCAGTTATTTTAACTTACAAACTTTTTTAAGTGTAGTTGAGCCTTAAGTCACTTAAGCTAATTCAATTTCTGTCTGTAACAGTTATTTTTTTATTTGATACCCTTTCAAGAAAGTTATATTTCATTTAAAAACCGGTCAACTTACATTTAAATCAAATGATTTTTTTTATCTATCAGTAAAAACCCAATGCCTAATTCAGTTAAAAGTATATGTTAAAATTTTACCTACCAATTCCGTAAAAAATAACTGATTTATTCATTTATTTGAAATTTTTACGTTTTTTGTATTTTTGTTTGTTTTTTAATCTACAAAATGTATACTCACACAGTCTTTAGACATATTTTATGTGAATGACCATATATGTGTATGTTTATGTGCTTATGAAATTCTTGTAATTTAAATTAAAATAATTTTTTATATAAACAATTTAAATAAAAAACAAATTAAAATTTTTGGAATATTTTTTTTTTTTTTTTTTTTTTTTGAGGCAACAAACAAATAATTCACAAATTTCCTTTTTGTGAGTGATTTTTATTAAATTTCAAACAAATGACAAAAATAAATGGAACTGAAAAAAGTCGCAAAGTGATAGTAAATCATTCCGTTAAGTAAAATGCACTTCTTCCAATGGTCCACTAACATCTTGATACCCTTTAAAAAATACGATTTGTCAAACTCTTCAAAATAGGTTTCCGTCTTTGATATGACTTCTTAATTTGTTGAAAATCTCTTTACCTGTTCCATATTTAGTTTGGAAACAAATTATAGTCCCTGGGGGCCAGATCTGGAGAATATGTAGGGTGGGAAAGCAATTCGTAATGAAAAACCTTAAATTTATCTGAATCCAAAGCAAATGAATGCGCCGGTGCATTGTCATGATGGTACAAAATTTTTTACTTATTCAAGTGGGGTCGTTTTTTTCTTAATTTATCCATCCCATCTATCCAATAACTCAACATAGTGTTTGGCAGTTATTGTCTTTCCTTTCATCAAGTAATCAATAGATATTATACCACGAGCATCCCAAAAAACACTTTCCATTACCATTCCAGCCGATTGTGGAGTTTTTGGCCGCTTTGGTCGGCTTTCGTACGCTCCCCAGACTGTCTATGTGACTCCGTTTCCGTGACACGTCTCATCCATTGTTTTAAATCGACGTAAAAATTATGTTGCATTTTTCTTTAACCATCTGCAAAACAGACTTTGAATCAAGAACACGTTTTACTTTTTGTTCAGCTATTAAAAATTTTGACACAATTTTTCTAACAGTTTTCTAAATTTTGATTAAAATTTTATTTTTGAACATTTTTTAACACAAGACCATTAAAATTCGGAAACCAAACTTTTGTGGAATTTTTCCCAGGCTGATGTAGGGTATTATATTAACGGTCTTGAGAGACCGAGAAAAAATAAACAGCATTAAAAATCAAGGAAGGTACTCCGCGGCGACATATAAGTTTCAAAATATTCAAGTTTTATTAAGATCTGAGAGTTCGCCGTGGAACAACTGCATTGGTGATGCTTCAGAGGTGCCATGTGTAAATTATCTTTTAGTAAGATACACCTCTTGGTTGCTTAAGAAAAGAAAGTTAAGTTAATGGATATTATGGAAATTATAATAAAATATCCATAATATGCATTATTAAACAAAAATCTAACAACCTAAAGAAATGCCTTAAAACACACACTTTAATATACAAATGTTGGTGAATGCATTAGGTAAAAAATTGAAAATTAATATAAAAACGATTATAATAAATTTAAAATATATGCAGTTAATCACTTTGAAAAAGTGTTTTAATATAAAAAGAAATTTAAGACTTTTTTCAGAAATTTTATTTCATAAAGATACAGGGAAAGACAGAAATATATGATAAGAAGAAAATTTAAAAAGAAAAATTAAAAGAATACAACAATTTTTTGGAAGTTTTATACATATTTTTTTTTAATTTTAAGGTTAAATAAATCTCTTTTAAAACCATGAACTCATTAATATGTCTCATAAATTGTATGATGGTCAACGTATATTTATAAAAAAAATTATAGATGTTCAAAACAATAAAAAAAAAACCTCTAGCTTAGTTAAGCTGACATTAACACCTGGGTGGCATTAACAATTTTGTTGAGAGTATAAAATAAATTTAAGCAAATAGTAATGTTACGTTTTTAAACCACAAAATTCAATGGCCATAAACCATAATGTGGGTGTTAAATTACATAATATTTTTACAAGAAAAAGAAGAAAAAAAAGGTAATAAAATAATTATGATTTAATAAAAGTTAAAAAGCTTATACAAAAGATAACAAAACTGTGTTTAAGCCAAAAGAAAAATCACTTACACAGAAAAAAATTAGTTTTATTTAAAAAATTTATTTCTTCGATTAAAAGTTTAACTGATTTTGGCTTTGATGAAAAAATCTAGTATTAATTAAAACTGGTTGTAGCTATTTAATTTAAATTATTTTAATTAAATTAATATTATACTGTTTTAATATATAATTGATGTAATTGATTGGTATTATAATTTAAAATTTTTATCAAATAAACAAAAAAGCTCATTAGTTTAATATAAAATTTTAATTAAATTAATTAAAAGTTTAATTGAAAGTATTGAAATCTTTCACGAACTATTTTTTAAATATAATAAAAAAACTTTTTAAATAGTCTTAAATAAGGAAATTTGTAAATACAAATATATTTTTCTTTGTAACTTCCCTTTTGATTTTTTAAGGAAATACAAATTTTTAAAAACTAATTTGAATTTAAACAAATATTTTGAATTACCTTTAATTTTGTGATACTTTTTCCTGAGCGTGTTAAAATAATAATTGATTCTTTTTGATTAATTTTTTAAACCCTCCACATATATGATGAGGTTATTTATCAGTTTGCAAAACATTGAAATATAGATTTAAGGCCCTATAAAGCATATATATAAATGCGATCCTTATGTACAGGGTGTCCCAAGAAGAACGCAATTTTTAAATCTGGCAACATTCGAAGTGTCATTGTTTGACATTTGAACAATTGTTATTGTTTGCTAGTAGAAGGTACGAGGTTAGTAAAAATGGAGCGCTACACGAATGAACAACGCATTCTCATTGTGAAATTGTTTTACCAAAATGGTGAAAGTTTTGCGGCTACAGTTCGCAAATTGCGATCAATTTGGGGTCACAATAATGCTCCAAAAGAGTCAACTGTAAAGAGATTAATGGATAAATTTGCCGAAACTGGGTCTGTTAGTGATGTAAAGACAACAACGCGCCATCGGCCAGGTCGATCGACCGAAAATGTCGCAGCTGTACGTGATGATGTCGCTCAAACTCCATCCACCTCAATTCGACACCGAACTTAGCAAATTGGTGTCTCCAAATCCACTTTGCAGCGAATTTTGACGAAAGATTTGCATCTTCATGCATACAAAGTTCAATTGACTCAGGAACTGAAGCCAGCTGACCATGCCATGAAAATGCTGATTTAAAATCATCTTCAGTGACGAGGCCCATTTTCATCTTGATGGCTTCGTCAATAGGTAGAATTGTCGCATTTGGGGTGAGGAAAATCCTCGAGTGATTCACGAGAAGCAAATGCACTGTGTCACTGTGTGGTGTGGTTTTTGGGCTGGAGGAATCATTGGACCTTTTTTTTATGAAAATGAGGCAGGTCAAGCACAAACAGTCAATGGTGTTCGGTATCGTGAAATGATAACCAGTTTTTTCTTGCCTAGAATTGAAGAAATGAATGTGGAGGGCATGTGGTTCCAACAAGACGGCGCCACATGTCATACAGCCAGAGAAACAATTCAATTGCTGCATCAGTCATTTCCCGGTCGTGTTATTTCGCGTTTTGGAGATCAGAATTGGCCGCCTAGATCGTGCGATTTAACACCATTAGATTTTTTTCTTTGGGGTTTTTTGAAGTCGATGGTTTACGAGAATAAGCCGACGACGACTCAAGCCTTAAAAGAGGAAATTGGACGCTGCATTAATGAAATACCGCAGCATTCATGCAAAACGGTCATTGAAAATTTCATTAAAAGATCGCGTGCATGCCAGCAAAGCCGCGGCGGCCATCTGCACGATATATTGTTCCATACATAACCTCATTCTGTCTACTTTACGATATAATAAAGTTTCACGATTTTTTTTAAATATCTGTGTTTTATTTAAAATTTAAAAACTGCGTTCTTCTTGGGACACCCTTTAATTCTAAGTCAATTTAACGATCGCGTTGTGAAGACACAAGCGGGATTGCTTATTTTTACTCATAGTATTTCTTTTTCTTCCTAGCAGTTTGGTATTAAAAATTAACAAAATCGGTCCATTGTTTTAAAAGTTGTGCCTAAAAATGTAAAGGTACCTCTATATTTTCCATACATACAGGATGCGCCATCTTTTGTGGCGGTATGTGAATATTGAATAACTTAAAAAGCAAGCGATTTTGAAATGTTTGACATTTTTATTTAATTGGATCCTTTTCAATTCATTTGATTTACTATTTGAATACAACATTAATCAAATGCCCGTCTCGGCAAAATGTGCCCCGTTTGGGGCATTTTCCAACTTTTTCGAGCATCACGGGTGGTATAGTGCTGATTTCGGCACGAATGATTGCCTTAAGCTCGCCAATGCTCTGAGGCCTGTTGCCTTATACTTTGCTTTTCAAATAACTCCACAAAAAGAAATCTAGGGGGATCAGATTTGTAGATCTGGGTGGTCAGTAAATACCGCCTTTTTTGACATCACACGTCCAGTGAATTTTTGTTACAGAAACTGCATTGTTTGATTTGCACTGTGGCATGGTGCACCATTTTTCACGCGTTTGGCAGACATTCCATACACTCACAATATATTTCTCGTTACCGACTGTAGTTTATTTAAGAAGTAATACGTAAAGTTTGTTTTTAAATGAAGAATCAATTGAAATTCATAGAAATATATTTTTTAACTATTTGAATCAGTCATTCAAAAAACAAACTATAAAAATTTACAGACATTCAGTAGGAGTTAATATTTTCAGTTAAATGTAAAACTTTATGTTTTCTGTTTCAAAAAATATAAATTCATATAATTCCTTTTCGTTTTTTTACCAAAGTAATTTGTATATGTACAAAATTATTTCAATAAAAATTACAAAAAATTATTTAAATATACACACACACAAAGCCAATAAAAACATATACATCTGCGTGTGTTGTGTTCTGTTTTGTAATTACACACAAATAAAAAAAACTTTCAATTTGAAAAACATACCACAAATGTAGTTTTTTCTAACCTTTTGTTAGTAAAAATTTGATGGTTATTTTAAACGACTTTCTATTGTTTTTACTTTTGTCGATTATTAAACAATCATTGAAAATAAACAACAAAATGGGTTGAATATAATGAAAAATCAGTAGTCCTCTTTTTGATTGTATTTTCGATTAATTTAATATGTTTTTTAAGTTGTTTTTAACGAAATAATAATATGAGTGTACGTTTTTCACGTGTGGGCAGGCATAATGAGGCAACATCCACCGATATCGTTTCCCATCGATAATTATGGAAAAACTTTTTTTTTTAATTATTAACTACAATCAATTTTTTGCCTCCCCTGAAAATTTGAAAATTTTTCCGTTGCGACCTTTTTTGTATCCCGCTTTTTAAAAGCTAATGACGCCTTTTAAACGAAAATCCCGCTTTTAATTTCAGGTCCTTTTAACACACTTTAAATAAAAAATAAATAAACGATTTTTTAGGAATTTGCGATTTTTCTATAACAAAAATGTTTGAAAATCTTTCCTCAAAAGTATTTCGATAAGAAAAAATGCTTAGTTAGACATGAACGCTTTAGCTCAAACACCGGCCAAAACAGTAACTTTTTTGTATTTTCTGGATCTCGTGTGAATTCTCCGTGACCCAAATGCGTTAATTTCACTTGTTAACGCCACCACAAAGTGTGTAATGGACCATCAAAAATGTGCTTCCAAAAATTAGGATCAGTGTCAACCATGGCCGGTTTGCCAGACAAATTTTTCAAGTCAATTGCACTTTATACAAAAACAAATGAAAATCATCCTTCAAAATTTCAAAATGCGCCGCAAATGGTTCCAAGTTGACAACACAACTCAGTTAGGTTTTTGCCAATACTCTCTCTTATTACTTGCATCCAGTTCACTGGAACGTCTTGGACTTTAAGGAACGGCATGTGTAAGATATCGCACTTTCCCGTGCTCAACCAAACTCGACACTAAAAGACGAATAGAGTGGGCAGGCGACTGAACAAATCTTTTTAATGTACAGTGTTACTATTTTGGCTGGTTGATTTGGTGAAAAGTGATAAAGGGTACAAATTGTACTGAATTGACGTTTTGAAAACGTTTTTTCTTCAGTCAATCTATTGGCACACCCTATACTTTGTGTATTTTAGTAAAATTTCATATAAACGTCTGATGAATGCTATTTTTCAACAGATACCTAAAAGTGAATAATATTTCAATTGTTTTCCATCATAAAAAATGTGTTTTACCTAAAAATTGTTTTTCACCTCAAAAAATTGTATTCACTTTAAAAATTGTTTACACATGAAAAATTTTTTTCTAACCTCGACAAAGTTTTCTCAAATTCTATTTTTGTATTTAAAAAAAGTCTTCGGTAAAGGCGAGTATCATGCTTTCCGTTGTTTTGAAATATTATGTGAGATATTTTTCGTTTGATTCAAATCACAAAAATGTTCCTTTACAATAATTATAATTTTTGTAATAATGAATGAAAACATAATTAACAAATAAATGAATGGAATTATTTTTTTTTAGTCTGCTACGACCCTAAATCAACATTCTTTGCATTTTGTTGTGTAAATTGTAAATATCTCTTAAATTACAATTTTAAAAGACAAAAAAAACTTATGAAAACTAATTCATGTTGATTTATAGAATTAAAAAGAAATTTGCTTACGAAATTTATGTTTAGTTTACTCCATTATCTCCAAATCAGCTGTCAATTGATATTGAAAGACATGTATTTATTTTTTGTTTTCCGTGTTGTAAAGTAAATGCAAGTAGAAATGTCAAACTGTGTCTTATTCTTATATTTTTCGATCAACTCCAATAGATTTTTGTTACTAATGTTAATTGTTCTAATTAGAACATATTAAACACATTCGCACAGTACCCTGTGGGTGAATTGGGGCCTTCATTAATAGTAAAAATTACTAAACATTAATTAACGTGGAGTTAGCTTTCATTAGCTTTTTCCCTTAAACTTAAGATATTTACAATTAGCGCTATTGTTGATAATAATCGTAGCTGTCCAGAAAATGAATTCTCCATTATCACAAAATTTATAATTTTATATTCATTCAGGAAGGAAAATGTTCGTGATCTTGGACCAAACGAAAGTTATCAACCATGAACTTGTTACGAGTAGTTACAAATTTACTTATTAACATATATAATATGTAATATTTCTAACATACACCGTATATAATTATCGTTAGGTTGAGAAAATTATTTACATATATGTAGTGTAAAAGTTATATTTGTGAACGTACCGCTAACCGATTCCTCTACCGATTCCTGATTATATACATAAGAATCGTTGCTTATTCTTGTTGGTATTTAGTCGTAGTCTTTGAATGCGAGAACGGCTGTTTATTCTCGTTGGTTATTAGTCGTGTTCTTTAAACACGAAAACCACTGCTTAAACTCGTTTGTAGTCAGTCATAATTTTTGAACACGAGAACCACTATTTTTTCTCATTTATTGTTAATCATACTAGCTAGTCGAGCCGAAACGCTTTCTAGAATTCAGTATCTTCAGTTTTCTGATTCGTATTTAGACGTACTCGTTAAATACAAGAACCGTGACTTAATATTGTCTACACTCAAAATATTATGTATTTAACTGTTTGTAGTTAAATAAAAAAGTTTTCCGTTCCATTTAAAAATAAAGGAAGATACATTTATTTTTCAAAGAAACATCTATATTAACTTTTTTATACATTTATTCGAAATAATTTACTATCATTTACCGATTTTTTTCAGTTTCATTTATTTTTTTCATTTGTTTGAAATTTAATAAAAATTTACCCACAAAACGGAAACTTGTGGTTTATTTGTGTCCGTAACAGTTATTACAAATTTAAATTTTGTTTGCTGTCTGTTTCAAAAAAAAAAATATTCAAAAAATTTCAATTTGTTTTTTTATTTAAATTGGTTGTATATATACAAAATTTTTCAATACAATTTACAAGAACTTCATAAACACACATATATATACAAATACATTCACACAAAAAGTGTTTATAGCTTCATATGCATACATACATTTTGTATTGTACGAGTATATTAAAAAAAACAAAAAATACAAAAACGGAAATAATTTCAAATAAATGAAAAAACATTTATTTTTTAAGGATTGGTGGGTAAAATTTTGACATTTATTTTAACTGATTATATCAGTTGTTTCTTACGGATGTGTCAGTTGATTAATCAACATTTAAAAATAAATAACAAATGGCATTTAATTTAAATGAAAATTAAGTTGACCGGGTTTTAAATATTTTCAGTTATTTTAACTTACAAACTTTTTTAAGTGTACAGTTGTCATTGGTTAGCTTCAAAAGAAGCTAACCTTTGACGAATATGGACAACTGAGATCTACCCCAGCTGGAAAATAAACTACATCACAAACTTCACTAAATTTGTAAATATTTAAACAAAAATTAATAAAACACTTAGACTACTAGGTAGTTTACTGTTTGTAGTTTCATAAAGAAGTATTCAGTTCAAATAAAGTAAAATACATTTATTCTTCAAAGAAATATTTATTTTAACTTTTTTATACAATTGTTCAAAATGATTTACTGTCATTTATTGATTTTTTCAGTTTCATTTATTTTTATTTTTTTTTTTTTCATTTGTTTAAAATTTAATAAAAATTTAGCCATAAAACGAAAATTTGTGATTTATTTGTGTCCATTGCAATTATTACAAATTAAAATTTTTATTGCTCTCTGTTTTTTTATTTATTTGTTTTTTTTTTTTTTTTACAAAATTATTTTAATTCAAATTACAAGAACTTCATAAACACACACATATGGTCATTCATACAAAATGTGTCTATAGACTGTGTGAGTATACATTTTGTAGATTAAAAAGCAAACAAAAATACAAAAAAAACAGAAACAATTTCAAATAAATAAATAAATTAGTTATTTATTGACGGAATTGGTAGGTAAAATTTCAACAATTATTTTTATTTTAATTAATCATTTGTTTTTTTACTGATTTGTCTGTTGTTAAACGATATTTAAAAATAAATAGCAAAAATCATTTGATTTAAATGAAAATTAAGTAGACCAGTTTTTAAAGGAAATATCATTTCTTTTAAATGGTATTTTCTGTTATTTTAACATACAAACAATTTTAAGTGAATCCATTAAAAAATTTGTTCAAAATCCAATTTAAACTTTTAGGAAAATAAATTTTTCTGTGTAATGGCAACATTTTTTTTAGTTTTTTCATTTTAACCACCACACGTATTTATAGAGATTTGAACTATATAGCTGTTTAATTAAATTTGTTTTAAATTTTTGTATTATGTTTTTTTATATTTCTTCAATGCTTTTAATTTTATTTTCTTTGCTCTCAGTTTTAATTTGTATGTATTTAACGTATCAATTTCCGATAGAAGTGAAACACGTTAATTGAATACATTTCCGCCGCTTTTGTTTACGTTAGAATTTTTAAATGCCCAAAAATTAAGTGAGATGTTGAAAAGTTACAAATTAAAAAAATTTTATGTAGAACACATATTTACTCCAACTAAAACATGATTATTTTTAATGAGTTTGTTGTTAACGTTGTTAATGATAATTCCAACACAAGGTTTAATGTAAAAACTTTTGAAATAGAGTAATAGAAGCTTATTATGTATAACTTAATCTTGTTATAAAAACTGATCTAGTTTTATAAGAAAATTTAATGAAGACTCAACAAAAATGATTCAAGAAAAATGTAACCAAAATTTTCTGCCTAACAAACATATCGATCATAGCATAACAATAAAATTTCCTTACTGGTGCTTGTTTTATATGTATTGAAAAAATCTTAGCTTTTGTCTTTTGCAGAAATAATCGTATTCTATTCAAATGTTAAAATACGAGACTTTAAAATTGCTCCAGTTTTTTTGAGCTTGGTATTTTTTTTTTTTTTTGTTAAAACTATACCACATATAAATATATTCAATACATTTAGATGTGTTTAATAGTTTTAAACCACATACAAGACGAATACAAAAGTTTGAAATAAAAACTATTTTGATTGTTGGCACCTGCAGTTTTTAAATAACAAAAATCTGCATGGTTTATAACTGCTTCAATAAAATTGATTATGATTTCCTTAACAAATACAAATAATGAACTTAAATTGATTGAATTTTAACTAACCACGCAAAGACATAAACAAGAATTCAACATAATTTATACGAAATATCATAAATCGCATAAAATTAAGTTCCAGCTAAAAATTAACATTTAAAAAAAATCTATAACGGATATAGTAATTACTGGTTAAAATATAACTAAACTTTAAGTTAAATACAATATTTGACAAGATTTTAAAAACCATTAATAACTAATGATTTCAAAATAAACAAAAAAAAATTGCAACAAGTCATTAAAGGTCAATTATGTGTTTTGTAAGTTTCCATAACGTATTTATATAACATTAAATTAGATTCTTTTAGAATTGCAAAAAAAAAGTGATTGATTTATTATTGTCAAGTGTATTTATTTTAGAAAAACAATATCCAGCTGGTGTTAAAGTTTTTTATAATTCAAGTTAAGCCAAATTTATAATTTATTTTCAGGGGTCCTTTTCTTTTGTTTATTTAAAAAATGAGCTTTGAATTTATATTTTATTTAAACTTGTTTTATATAATTTTAGGCAGACAAGTCACCTATTTACAGCTGCTTTCTTTAAAACTTAATAACGCTAATGACGTGCAAGGTGTTTTATCAACCCAGCTGCAATTTTAAAAGACGATGTTAAGTAATACTAACAAAGGACTTAAGACACAAACTTGGTAACTAAAAATAAGAAACTTTTATCATTTTTTTATTTGCAAGATTAATTTATATTAATATTTTAAGTTAAAATTTTATATGGGAATAGTTTATTGAATCATTAAGAAAATAAATGTGTATATTTTTTTTTTGTTAATTTACACATTTAAGAGGTTTCAAAGTTTTTTTTAATTAAAGTACAAATTTTTTAGTGAAAAAAATTTTGCTACAAAAACGTTGTAAGTATTTTTCGATTTGAGATTAGCAAGAAGTTTATCGATTTTTTTACCAAAAAATACATACATTTCGCATCCTAAATAGTAAAGAGACACGATTCATTTTCCAAAATTGACTTTTTTCCATAAATTATATTTTTATTAAAAAGCTGGTAATTTCTAAACATAATTTTTTTAACTATTTAAAGCATTTCATATAAAATTTTAATTTAAATCTTATTTATCACATTGACTGAAATCTAATGTATACTCGTACATTTAAAATTGAACTAAAAAATTAATGCGAGCACGGTATCTATTGCTTGAAATTACGGGAATAAGTCATGTAAACAAAGACAACCATTTAAAAACCAGTTATATTGTTTCAAAAACTTTTGAATCAAATAGAAAAATTTAAAATATTTATGTGACAAATATTTTTGTTTGCATTTAAAAGAGAAAAGCCAAGAATTTCCAAGACTTGTCATCATTTTTATAAATTCTTACTAATCTATATAAGTTAAGTTGTTAATTAAATATTTGCAATTTTTAAATACATATATTTTGATATAGAAATAAAGTCATAATTCTGAAATTTCGGGGATTCCAGTAAAGACTTAATGTGGTATTTTAATATCACATTTTTAATCAAAAAAAGTAATACAAATGTAAACACGAATTTTTTTATTTAAATAGAAAATATACAAATTTAATAAATCCACTTATTACCTGTGCGAGGTAGCTAAATAAATTCTAAATTTCTGTGAAAAGTATTTAAACAATTTTAAAAATTTGAAAAATTTCATAAAATTTGGAAACCTGAATTAAGTTTAGATTTTATTTAGCCAGCTCACACCTGATATTTAAACCCAATACTGAGTAAAAGCAGATAAGGGTAGTCGACGGGTAAATCAACCTTTACTTACTCCCTTTTTAGAAAAAAAAAAAATACAAGCTATTTTAAATATGTATGGTTGGTTGAAAAGTTCCTGCGCTCGAAATGAAAGAATACTGTTTTTGTTACGAAATATATTTTTTTATTCAATATAATCTCCTAAAAGCTCAATATACTTGTTCCAATGATCTTCCAATAATTTTATCCCATCCTTATAATGGTTTTCCGGAAGCTCTGCAAAATAACCCTCTACGGCTGCTATGGCCTCTTCATTCGACGAAAAATGCTTTCCACGAAGGAATTCTTTGAGATTTCTGAAGAGATAGTAGTCACTGGGAGCCAAATCTGGTGAATACGGTGGATGTTCAAGCAATTCGTACTTTAATTCTTTGAATTTAGCCATCATCAAAACACTTTTGTGAGCAGGTGCATTGTTTTTATGAAAAATGATTTTTTTCTTCTTTAAACCAGGTCTTTTCTCACGAATTTTTTCATGCAGCTGATCCAAAAGGCTGCAATAATATTCAGAGTTGATTGTTTTACCTTTCTGAAGATAATCAATCAACAAAATTTCTTTTGTACCCCAAAAAACTGATGCCCTGATAACCTTCTTTGCTGATCGTTGTGACTTCACCTGCTTTGAAGCTGAACAACCAGCTTCAGTCCACTGTAAACGTTCTTGTTTCAATTTAGGATCATTGTGGTAGATCCAAGTCTCATCCATAGTTATAAAACGACGCAAGAAGTCGGTTTTATTCGGCATAAAACGCTCCAAATTAGGCTGAGAAATTTGTTTTTGATCTAGTTTTTGTTGAATTGTTAATGTGTGCGGCACTAACTTTCCAAAGAGTTTTTTCATACGTAATTCTTTATGTAAAATATGGAGTACTCGTTCGTCTGAGATGCCGGCATTAGCAATTTCACGCTTAGTCAAACTTGGATCTTCACTAACCATATTATGTACCTGCTCAATGATTTCTGCTGTGGTTGCAGTTTTTGGTCGTCCTTCGCGTGGATCGTCTTCAAGGCTGGTACGACCACGTATAAATTGACAAAAATTGAACGATGTGTTTTGAAGGTGAGAACTGCTTATACAATTCTAACAGTTGTTCATAAATTTCCTTTGCTTTTAAACCCTTCAAAACAAAGAATCTTATGACTGTATGATATTCAATTTTTTTCATATTAAAAAAAATCAATGAATCGTCAACTTAAAATGGCTTGTAAACAAAGAAAGAATTGACAGAATGACTTGCAATTTTGCATGTGTTCTCAGGACAGTTATACCAACTTGAGAAAAAAAAGTTTGGAGCTAGCAGTGCCATCTCTTGGTGAGCGCAGGAACTTTTCAACCAACCTGTATGTGTACTAATCATTATTAAATTAATTGTATTTTGAAAATAATTTCAGTGGGGAGGGGGGGCCGGTTCCCCTGGACACGCCGCTGGCTGCAGCAGTTGTTATTTTTAAAACTATTTTTATATTCAAATCAGATTTACGAAAACATTTATACCATTTTTCACACCAAATAAAAAAAGTCAACCACAATAATGATATGTTAACAAACAAGAACAATACATATATTTTATAAAAACAACAACATAAATAAAAAAGATTTAAGACGCGAATTTGCCATCGAAAATAATCAATACCTTGTTAAACACAAAAATGAAATCACATCAACTGAATAGCAAACACTTACAACAGTTTTTTAAACGTCCACAATTTTAAGGCATCCAAAAATAATAAAAATAAAAAAACAATCGTTGAATTAATTCACAAAATTTCCCAATTTCATGTCTAGAAAATGTCTAGTCTAGTTTTAAATAAAATCATCATTACAGTTTATGAAAAAAAGCAATCTATTATAACCGGCTTGTTTAATTAACCATGAATTTTTATACTTAATGTTTGTTAAGTTAAACATTTTTAAAAACCCATTATAAAAATGGTTATACCAGAAATATTCCCACTTGAGGCAGTCAGGCGTATTAAAAGTATACATAATAAAGTTTAATGTTTAAAGGTTTTAACACTTTTTTTTACAAATAAAATGCTCTTTCAATGCATCTTAGAGGGGAAGTATAAATTGCATTAAAAAACTCTGAAATTGCAATCTAACTACTATGTATAAAAGAATAATAAGACTGACTCATTTACTGACCCACTTACTCAATATCGCCTAGCATACACCGTTCACGCTAAAAAGTTGAAATTCAGCATGGACGTAGACGCTCGCAAAGAACTTTTTTATATTTTTTACAGAAATATATAAAAAAGGGTAAACGTCTGGCCCTTAAAGACCTGCCTAAGGAATTTGCATTAAAAACGTGGTAAAACTGGAACTTTTAAAAAGGAAAGTACAATCCTGAGCAGCTTGCCCACACCGCATTTGGGAAAAAGCTGAAATATAAATTTGTGTTTTGTGGGGTTTAAGCTAATTTATTGATAAGATGCTTTTTGGAATTTTCGCCAGGAGTGTACCAGATAAAAACTTAGTAGAAAAATTTGTAAACAATTTTCAATCCCACTTTACTAATATTGTACTAATTTTTAGTAAAAAAATAATCATTTGGTAAATTTTTTTGCTATTTGCATTTTACAAACTTAAAGAACTTGTAAAGAATATTTACATATTTAAATTGTCTGAAAAAGTTACATAGGTTGAAAAAAGGGATCGGACGTGAAGATACTTTTCACAACCGCCTCATGTCCAAAAAAGTACTAAAAATTTTTTTAGTTCTAATAAAAATCAACCTTTAAAACAATTATTTTTATTTTACCTTAAAATTCAAAAAATTTACTAAAATATTTATCAAAACAAGAATTAGGAAATTAAAAACAAAATGATAAATTCGTTTATGTTTTAACGATTTTTTAGGCGTTTGATTTTTTTTAATTTTGTCTAAAATATTTTTTTGAAAAAAAAAAAAATAAAAAAATGATGTTCGATAAAAAAAATATATAAATTTGTATATTCGAATTCGTAAAACAATTTCAAAAGAAATTATCATCTTTCAAGTATTACAAAGGTATTTAAAATTAATTGAGTTAATTTCTGCATTTTAATAATGTTTAAATTATAAATTATAATTTTGCTATATTTTACAATTCATGGATTTTATATCAATTAAGTAAAATTTAGTAGCGCTTACTAATTTTGTGTACTAATTTAATTATATTAATATTAATAATACTTAGTAAATTTTTTTTTCTGATTTTAGCAAACCAATTTTAAGTTCCACTTTACAAAAGGTTTACTTAAATTTAGCAACGGCTACTGATTTTTTTATTAACTTTATTGTACTTTACGTCAGCAGACATGTGTTGCTAAGATTAGCAAGAAATACCGCTGGGCTCAAATTAGCATAATTTACCATAATAATAGCAAAATTTCCAGTTGCCATTACAAACTGTTTTTGGGGGGTTCAAATGAAGAAAACGGCCATTAACGGCTTGCCCCAGCCTTTTTGGCTAGAAATTTAAAACATAAATTTTTTGGCGTATTAATTTAATTACTGGGAAGAAACTTTTTTTAAAAAAATATCCAATAACAACGTGGTAAAAAAAAGGTCAAGAATATAAAAAGTACACCTTAATCACCCAGTCCAAGACACTGGAGCTAGTAATTTGAAATTTGGCACGAGGTTTCCTTCTTTGGCATAGACATGCGACAAACCAGAATTTTTCAAAATATTTACCGGAAGGGACAAAGTCTCCCCTTAACGGCCTACCAAATCCCCTTCATCTAGAAACCTAAAATATATTTTTTCTTGAAATTAGGCTAATTTATTTCGGCAGAAACATGGTTCAAACGAGGATTTAAAAGGGAAACGTCTCTCTCTTTCTTCCTCTACGGGGTTAAAAATGTCCCTCTTAATACCTCAGCCTAATCCGCTGGAGCTAGAAACTTGAAATTTAACATGGAGAAGGGCCTAACATGGGATTTTTGAGTATTTTCAGGGGGGATGGCACAAAGGCGATAATAGTCCTTTTAACACATATAACATTAAAAATATGTGTTCCTTCAGCATTCATTAAAAAGATACATTTTAAAATTTTCATTTAAAGCGTGGGGAAATTGAAACTTGTAATTAGAATCTTTCAGCCTATTCAGCCGATGGAAAATGGGAATTTTGGAAATTTTTACGAAAAGCCCAAACCTTTGGGTCTGAAGTCTGAAATTTGTAAAATGTATTGTAATATCTAAGGTGTGGCCTTATTCACTAAATAGGATTTAAAAAAGGAAAAAAATACCACCTTCAATGTTTCATGCAAATACTTAAAGTCAGAAATTTGAAACTTGAAAGTGAAACATCTATTACAAAATAGTTGAAAAAAATTTTTAATGCAGGATCATTTATGAAAAATTAACTTTTTTTTACTTATAGATATTTAAATATTTAAAACTACCGGTAGCGAAGTATCTAGCTTTTTAGCTTGTAATACATAAAATCAGTATAACGCTTAAGTGAAGCGCCACAAGTTAGCAACAAATGTTTTACTAAGTAATATGTGTAAATATTATTTATTATATATGAAAATTGATATCATGCGAATGTTAAGGTTTAATAATTTATTTAATACATATTTTTATTGTTAAATTATTAATATTTATCAAACTAAAAGATTATTTCAAAATTATTATGCTGTGTGAAGCATAGAAATCAAAAGACTTAAGACATAAACTTTAGCATAATGTGAAGTGTCATAATTATAGAACCATTGACCTTTCTTACTGTTTAGACAAATATATATAATAACATTTTACATACAGTGGTGTTAGAATTTTTTGTGGGTCAAAAATCGTTAAAAATTTGAAAATGAATCGTCAAAATCGTCAACAAAAAATATCATAATAACACTGGTTTCTACTAATTTTTTCTTTGTAGAATTTTTTCAGAGAATCAAGAGTTTAGGCCCGATTTTTCTTTATCTCGTGAACTTTAAAATAGCTCAGTCCATTTTTGCCCCATTTTAATAAGTTGACTTGACACAACAAAAAGGGCAAAAACCTCATTAAAAAGTACTTAAATTTAAAATTTTTAAAACTTGAAGTTCCTTAAAGTTAAACTAAAAATCAATTAGTCCATTTTGTTTTTTTTTTTCAATGAGTAACTCTAAAACAACTAAAAGTTTTAAAATCTAATGAAAAAAATATGAATTTGAAAATTTAAAAAGTCGTCATTTAAAAGATAACATTTCATGTTTTACCCCTCATCAAAAAACTGTTTGGTACCGATTACATCAATATTTATAAGTATTGGGTGTATAACTAAAAAATGTGGGACTTAAACAGGTTTTGTAGGGTAAACATCAGTCATTTATTCTCACATAGACATTAAACAAAATATTGTAAGCAAACGTGTTTTTTTTTTTTTTGCTTCGAAAATGTCGAATTTTGTGCCAACAAAGCATCATTTGCAGGAAGTTTGGCTTTGAAAAAAAAGTGCAGCTGAATCACATCGATTGCTCACAAAAGCTTATTCGGAATATGCTCCATCTAAGTCAACGTACGAGAGATGGCTTGTGCGGTTTGTAATTTGGCACAGAAGACAAAGACCGCCAAGATCAGCAAAATAAAATTGGAGATGATAAATTTATTGTTGTCAATCTCAAAAAGAACTTGCAAAATTATTGGGACTCACTCAAACAGCAATTTTAAAATGATTGCATGCAGGAGGATTCATTCAAAACAAAGGAGATCGGTTTAAACACGATTTTACATGTCAAAAATGCTTCTTGAACACCACAAAAATAAGTTTTTTTTGCATCAAGTCATTACTGGAGATGGAAAATGAATCCGTTACGACAACCTGAAGCGGAAGAAATCGTATGTGAACCCCAACCAGCGAAATCAACGCCAAAAATACATATCTAGTTATAGCGCAAGGCAATGCTCTGCATTGGGTCGAACCAGAAGGATCCCATGTATTACGAGCTGCTAAAATCGAACCAGACCAAAAAATTCCCAAAATTTTCGACCAGGTTGGGAAGTTTTGACTCACCCGCCTTATATTTAAACCTTGCTCCATCCAAATACCAATTGATGCAGAAGGCTCTTACTGAAATACTTCAGAACAAGGTACCCGAAGGTTAGCTTGACTCGTTCTTGGCGGAATCCATATGTTGCCATACCTAACTATGGACAATACCTGGAATAAATTTATATTGTACCAATGCTTCACAATAAACGCCTAAAAATTGCAAAAAAAAAAACAAGGACCAAATATGGACGAAACAAAACAATTTGGATTCACATAATTACTCATCTAATGGAGACCCATATAACAAATTTCAATCCAAGAACCATCAGGATTATCTATCTTAATCAAATAAAAATACCTAAAGAGCTTAAAAGAAATTAATAAAGTATTTGAAATTTTAGCATCGAAGATTAAATGATACCTGTCATCAGTAGAAATAAACTCCCTTATCAATATCCTTAACAATCCTTCACGCAACATATAATTATTTTGGATATATTATCCTCATCTTAAACCACAATTTTAATTAAAATTTAACTTATTCCATTTAATATAAATCACCATTTTACAACGACCATTTATGAACTCTTTTACACTTGCTTTACCTTAAATTAGTTTCATTTTAATTTTAAATTAACATAATTCAACTAAAACACATAAATAGTACGGAAGGAAGTTGTTTGTAATGGCAAACACTCCCTTTTGAAATATCAATTCTTTGTTAATAAGAAACGTACAGTAACTTCCTTAACTTCCTTTTTTTAATGCAACAGTTTTACAACCACGATACTAAACGCGGGATCATTGTTGCATGTTTTTTTTTCTGTTATAACTATAAAGACAACAACCAAAAATTGATGAGAACTTGTTGGTTTATCTTAAAGATGGTTACATTTGATATACGAGGGTTTCATACTATTTTGTTACCATTTAAACTTCTAACTGTTACACTTGCACTGCAGTAAGTAAAAAAAATACTACACTAGCCCTTTTTATGCTTAGTTATAGTCAACAAGGGAATACTCCCAACTTTTAAAAGTCGATTTTGATGATATTAGACTATAGAGAAGAAAATGTTCCGGCTAGTCACTGAATGTAAGGAGGTGAAAAAATGGTTGTTAAACAGTATCTATTTCTGATATCTTTTTATTTGAGGACCCGAAGAAAATTTTCGAAATTCAAAATAAAATCTGTCTTTAACAATGCATTTGTCAAAAGAATAAGTTTGATTAACAAGCTGTTCAGAAAATTGCCAAAAAAAAGGCCCCCCTATAAATAAAATAAAACCTGCATTAACATATCTGTGAAAAATAAAGAAATAATGTTTAAATTTCACTTTTATTCATCTTTCTCCCTCCTTTTAGTTTCACTTGAAATCCAACCATGCTTTCTAGGCTACCTTCTCTATTTATTTAAATGTAATAAAGTAGCTGCCACATTTAATTTGTGTATGTGTTAGTTTAAAATAAGTGTTAGTGAACAACTTGTCTCTTCTTAAAGACAATTTTCTTTGGCTTCATTTTTATATAATTTTTTTTTCTTATTATACAGTTTTTTTTCTCAACATTTTGTCTCTCAAATGTCCAACTATTATAAAGTTAAGTTTATTATTCCATACCATGGTATATTCTATTCCTTATAACAATTCTTATTTTAAAGTTAGGCTCAATTAAACAAGTCAAGATTATTTCACACGATAAGCCTTAAAGATGTCTGTCTGTCTTTCTAGGTTTTAGTGCTTGTTTTAGCTTCTTCTTCTTTAGTTTAATAAGCTGTAGATATGATATTAGGTATCCATACAAGTTTTAAGATGTTTTGATATTAAATATAAAATGGGGGTTGTTATGGATATTATATTTAATTTTTTATATAACAATACAAAATTAAAGAAAAAGTGTAGTAATGGATTTGTGAGTAGTAGTATGGTTAAAATTATAATGTATTTTAAAATGATGGGAAACAAAACTATTTTTTATACAATTTAAATTATTGTTTTAATACAAATTGGTTAGTGAAAAAATACAGTCATAATAATTTTTCTGGTTTGTGGCTTAAAACATTTGTTTTTCTTTAAAACAAAAATTAAGATCCCGAGCAAAAAAAAAAATATCTAACGCTAAATGTAATCATGTTCCAATTAATATTTTTTAATACCTAGAAAATTTAATCCGAAAATGGGTGGATCGAATTATTTCCAGCTATATAGTTGGGGTTTCAGTTAGATCTAAATTGATTCGACAAATTGGCAGATCAAACTATATCAGATCAGATCAAACAATATATTACATGGAATCTAGTTTATTAGAAATTATACATAAATAAGTTTTTTGAAAAAAAAAGATTTTAATTAAAAACAAAAAATTTAAATTCTACAAAAAAAAGAATGGCCCGATCTGCCAGAATTCTTTTCGACTGCAATGCTTCTGCACTTATCGGATTATATAGTATATAATTTTTTATATAATTATATTTAATTTTATATAAAGTTTGTTTTTTTTTAATTTCATATAAATATTCCATTTAAGTAGACATAAACTTGCTAAGTAGTTATGGAAATAGCTGATTAAAAATTAAGAATTTATAAAAATGCTGCCAAGTCTTATAAATTCTTGGCTTTTCTGTTTTAAATGTAAATAAAAATATTTTTTATAAAAATATTTAAAATTTTTTTTTTTTTTCATTTTAATTTGATAAAATATAAAAACAACAAAAGCTAACATATAAATTATGTGTTTGTTAGTAAAGGTAGAGGCACTCAATATAATTATAAATATAAAACAGCCTAGATTAATGCCAAACTAATTTCGGTATACGGGCTAAATTTTTCAAAAATTGTATTCCAAAACCTATTGCGGGCCGCATGAATTTTGTTTTATTAAAAACTCAAATTTTGAGTGTTTGGTGAATATAAATTTACCATAAACAAAACAAAAATGTTTTTATAAAAATATATTTATTAATAAGAATATAAATTATTTGTTGCTAGATATAATGCATTGCTTTTTATTCGTCAAAATTTGATATTAAATTTTGGTTTGATGTTATTCTTAATATCGAAGCTAAATGTTCTTCGGTCAATCGGGTTCGTTGCGTATTTTTATTAATCTTCAACTGTGAAAAAAATTGTTCACAAATATACGTGCTACCAAACATTGATAATATGCGGAATGGAAGATAAGTACCAGTAAAATTCTGGTATACCGATTTCCTTATATTTCTGGTTCAATAAGGTGTCGCATTGTAGTTTTATAACCTCCATTTGCAAATTTTCGTCAATATTTTCAATGTCAACAGACATCGGAGAGAAAAAATGTTGAAATCAGACTTGCTACTTTGAAAATCCAAAAACCTCTCTCCAAAATCTGTTTGCAACATTTTTAGTTGACCCTCGTAGTTGTTAAATTTTAATTCTGGATGTTTAAGCAAAAGAGTCCTACAACTAGAAATATTTGATAAAATAATTTTTTTATTTGTATTTTCCACATTTTTACCCCAAAGCTTAATATTGAGTTGACTGAGATGACCAGTAATGTCGACCGAGAAAGCCAAATCTTGTATCCACTTAACGTCTTTCAGTTCAGAGCAGCCATAATCTTTAACTTTAAAAAAAGTACAATTTCGTCCAACAGTTGTAAAAATCTGCTTAAAACTTTATGACTTTATGGTAAATATTCGTATTCAGATTCCCCATCTTTCAGCAATGACGTAAATTCACGACGGTTTAATCCGCGAAACGGTTATCGGTAAGGGTAACGCTATTTTGTATTATTTCGGTTACGTTATTTTAAGGGTAGCGATATTTTAGTTATATCGGTAACGGCATTTTAACGATAACGATATTTCGGTTGATTTTTTATCGGTGTTTTAGCGATAACGGTATTTTCTATTCTTTCGGTAACGGTATTTTAAGTATAACAATTTTTTCACTTATTTCGGTAACAGTATGTTAGGTGTAACGATAGTCAGTTAAAAGGATATTAAGGTACTTTAGCGGTATTGCCTGCCACCCAGATATATAAAGATTAATATATATTTATATATATATAAGATTAATATATATTTATATATATACATAGATTTGTTTATAATTTAATATAATATAATTTAAAAAAAAAAATGTAATAAAAATATACTTATACAATTGGATGAAGCCATTAGTGATTATATATAAACTTTTTTACTCGGGATACACTCACTAACTCACACAACTTTGCCCAGCATATAAAGCTGCAGCTTAGAAATGGAAATTTTGTGTGTAGGTTCTTCCTCCGGCGTAGACATCCGATAAAGGGAGATTTTTGGAATTTGTTATTGGGAGGAGTAAAAAGAGAAAGACTTCCCCATGACGGCCTGCCCAAAGCCTTTTGGCCAGACCCCTGAAATTTCAAATATGGTATCAAATTCTATTAATAAAATTTGGTAACGCGGACAGATATTAATAGGGATTTCGTTACGGGGTTAATAAATTTTGGCATTAACAGTAAATAAGGTACTTTTTAGAATATTCGCCAGGGACGGGAAAAAATGTGATTTCAAAAGAAGAAAATTCTTCCTCTAAATAACCTTATTTAGCTGGAAACCTGAAATTTAAAATATAAGTTCCCTAAATTATGGGCCATTTAAGTACTAAGTTCCTTTTTGGATTTATCTAGTTAAAAAGGGGAATTAAAATTATCACGTTTTAAAGGAGAAAAGTGCCCACCTTAACGTTTTGTCCAATTCGCTTAAGCTAGAAACCTGCATCTTAAATTATGTGTATAGACTAATTTCCTGAATTTTATGGTTTTTGAATTATGAGTTTATTTTTATATCAAAAAATATGTATTTAAAATTTAAAATATTTAATTAACAACTTAACTTATATAGACTTTCAAAGTAGTAATTGTAGTTTAAAAGTAAAAATTTATAAAAATGCTGCCAAGTCTTGTAAATGTAAACAAAAATATTTGTCATAAAAATATTTAAAAGTTTTCTATTTGAAATTTGATAAAATAAAAAAAAACAACAAAAGCTAATAAATAAATTATGTGTTTGTAAGTAAATGTAGAGCAGAGCATACAATATAATTGCTATATTTCGTGTTCCTGTGAAGTCCATGAAAACAAGTAGTTATAGATATAGAGATATAAAAATAAAAAATAGACAAAATTTCTCAAAAATTACAATTGAAATTAAGAAACAAAATCCGAAATAAAACGAAAATTACATATAAAATTCCAAAATTCACAATCGATTTTTAAAAGATCAAAAAAAATTAAAAAATACCATACGCAATTAAAAGAATTATTGAAATTTATCAAATATTTATATTATTTAGTTTGGTGTTCTTTGAATTTCAATTGATGCTTTATAAATTACATTTGGAGTCATTTCAAAAGTTTTTGAAGCAATCTAATCGTTTTTGAAATGTTCATTGAATTCAAGTAAAAACTTGCACATGGCTATTCCACGTTCCTATGATATCTGTGCATTTTTTATTTTTAAAAATTCGATATAGTTCACGGTGGCGTTGTGCAAAATGGCTGCAAGAAATATGACCCTTATCTTAATAATTACAATTTAAGATTAGAGTTATACTTCTTGGAGCCATTTTGCATTTTTTGGTGCAAAATTTCATAATGAAAATTAACACTAAAAATATAATGAAAAATTACCCCAACCAAATGAAAATTAGCCCCAAAATTAAGTTTGGGATATATTTCAATTTATTAGATTGAGGCTTTCATTCATTATGCCAAATAACACCAATTTGAAGAAATAAAAAATGACCCCAAAATATGCAAAGCATAAATATTTTGATTATGCACAGCATTATACGCATTTATTTTGCATGGAATCAATAACATCCGAATGCACTCCTTATAAACATTAAAGTTACTTGGGCCAACCTAATTAAAATATTTTAAAGAATTAGAGTAAAAATCATTTTATATAAATCAAATATTTTAGTGGTGCACAACCACTGCCTTTCAAAATTGTTCAAAAATTACTTAAATTTCCGTAACAATTTCCGATATGCGGTTTTTGCAGCATCCGATGATCTTATAAAATTTTAGAGTGAATAGTTTTCTATTTAGAGCTTGGCAATTTTGAAACTTGTTAAGAATTATATATGTTCTTAATGTATGAAAAACAAAATTTTCCCCTGCGGCGCCAAATTTTTTAACAAAAATCGCTCGTTTTTCGGTAAAATTTTCGCCTGACAAACAGATTTTCCGGTCAAGATAATGTGGTAAAGAATTTAAAATATATTTCACCAAGCCGAGTCTTTGACGTTTCGCCAAAAGAATTTTGACGAATTTTTTTCAAAAAATTTAGGTTTAGAAATTGCCAGCTATTAAAAAAAATATTTAGAAAATACAGGTGTCCACCGGGAATGTATACTACTTTGTTTGTTTATAAATTTTAATTTAATGAAAGAGAATGGATCTTATATTGATTAATGTTTTATTTAATGTCGGCAATTATGTATGGAATACAATATCAGATAAATGTCCGCCTCTGTTAGCCTCACAAATGCGAGCCCTTTTAAGCATATTTTTCATTACATTCTCACACATTTCACGCGGTATTTCATTAATTTCATCACGAATATTTTGCTTGAGTTGCTCAAGCGTTTCTGCTTTGTTTGCATAAACCATGCTTTTCAGATATCCCCACAAAAAGAAGTCCGGAGCAGTCAAATCAGGTGACCGTTGAGGCCAATCAACATCACAATTTCTTGAAATAATTTGTTGTGGAGGTCTCTCAGGAATTCCATTGTAATCCTGGCTGTATGCGATGTGGCACCGTCTTGTTGATACCACATGTTAATCAATCCCAAAGCATGCAGTTTTGGCGTTAAAAAGTTTTCAATCACGTCACGATATCGCTCCCCATTCACAGTTACCGTTACGCCGTTTTCATTTTCAAAGATGTAAGGTCTAATGATTCCTCCTGACCAAATTTCGCACCAGACTGTCACTTTTAGTGGATGCAAAGGTGAATGATTAGTAATTTGAGGGTTTCCCAGAACCAGCTATTCTGTTTATTCACATATCCATTCAAATTAAAATGTGCCTTCTCACTCATTATGATTTTTTCATCCTATTGGCATATGTACGGCGGCGTAAATGGTCTTATGGTAGAAACTCTTGTGTCAACTGAATCTTAAATGGAAACAAATGCAAATCCTTGTGCAAAAGTTTTCTTTGAAGAAAAAGCTCCTGAGCACGGCGTCGAATTGAGGTTGATGGATTGTTTTGAACACTTTCTTGAGCAGCAGTAATGTTTTCAGCCGATCTTGTAGTACGTTGTGATCCATGCTTAGGCCTATCACCTACAGATCTTCTTTCTTCGAAATCATTCACTACACGATAAATAGTGCGTTTTGTTGGCACGTTGTTTCTCCCAAAAATTTCAAGTAACTTTGTCGCCGTCACAGTAATCGATGATTGATTTTGATAAAATGTTTTAACGATTAAAACACGTTGGTTTATTCGAATATTTTTTCAAAATAAATTTGCCACGTGTCTACTTAACGACTGCCAAATATGAACTGTCAAGACTAATGTTTACCAAAATGGCGACAAAACAAAGTAGTATACCTTCCCGGCGGATACCCTGTATACTTTGGAAACTACCCCCCATCCCCTTGAAACAAAATTCTGGGCATGCCACGGTGTGCGAATATAGTTAAAATGTGTTCAAATTTTATATAGCAAATATGAATAAACTCTAAAAAATAAAATTTTCAAGATCCTTAAGCATTTCCGACATAATTATGCTAAAATGAAAAACAATTTTAGGTAGGATACAAATCCATAAAAAAAAATGTGTAGTAACATTCGCCAATTTGAGCCAAAAAGAAAGGCGATTTTATGGAACATTTTTACTTCAAACTTGTAACAATAAAGACAAAATACTTAAAAAAAAAAGTGATAATTGAAGTATGTACAAAAAAGTCGTATTTGGTATGAAAGGAAAATTTTTTTATTGAAATCTTTTCAGAATAGAAAACCTTTCAAAACTGGTAGTAGGCTGGCTATGCGGACCATAATCCCTAACTACAAAACAAAAAATAATGGGCGACGGTTTTATGGCATGTAACCTTCTAGTTACATTAGTTAACTGAAAATTTTCATTAAAACTCGTCCACTAAAATTCTCTCTAAGTAGAGTTGTGTATTTCTTGCCAGCTGTTATTGCTACTACTATTTAAAACACAGCTGATTACATATTTGCCATATATAAATCAGAGAAAAAAAATCATTAAAAAATGTTTCACATAGACGAACTATTTTACACTTGAAAAATTGCAAAGTTGTAGAAAACTAGTAAATAATTTTTTATATTTATTACATGATATATCAAACTCAAAACCTTGCCATCAACACAATAGCATGCTGCATGCAACCTTTTGATGCACTCAAATAATCAGCAACAACAACAAAAAGCGTGGGAATTAAAAAGAAATATATGTCTTAATAAAATATAAATTATAAATAGAAATAAGAAAAGTTTCAGAATTTAATTTTTTTGCAGAATCAGAATAAACTAAATATTAAAGCACTGTGCTACTTTCATAAAAAGTTTATAATTTTGTAATTTATTAAATAATAAAATGTTTATGAGTACAAAAAGGCTTTTGTTAATTAGATGGATTTTTTGTTAATTGACTAAATGTGTACTTGCAAAAAAGGGTTGAGAGAATATAATTATAATGAATTTAGGTATACAAAAAAAAAACAGAACGACAAACAAGTAATGGGTTGTGTCAAAGTCATTAAAATTAATATGAATATGTGTATTTTGCCCTTGTGCTTTTCGACCGTGCCAAAACACGTGCAAAATTTCAAGGAATGCTAAAAAAATTATCACTGTTTTGACTGTTATTAAAATAATTATTCAAATCAAAAAAGTAATGAGTCAAAATGATGAAATTATGAAAAAGAAAAGCAGAATGTGAAAATTAATTTCCCGCGACAAATAACTATAAAATTATATTTTATAGAGAATATATTTAAATATTTTTAATTTTGATTTTTTAAAAGAACAAAACCAGAATTTACCTTAAAACATGATTCAGAATGAAAACATAAAAAATTATTGATATTTCTTGAACAACAGCCGAGTAAACACGAAAGACTTAAGAAATAAACTGTAAAGATTTAATAAACAAATTTTGTAAGGAAAATCGAAATAAATAAGGAAAAAAGAAGACCAAAGGAGTTAAGAAGACTAACGAAGTTTATTTAAAACAAAAATGTATTTCTAAAATTTCCAAGTGCAAAAAGAAATTAAAGCTTTTAGGCTGAAACATAATTGGCATAAGTTACTTAACCCATTAATAGCCAAATACAATTTGGAGAAGAAAATTCAATAAAAATATATTTATGTTATAGGCAAAGGCATCAAATAGAATAAAGTATAATCGAAATTGAAAGAAAAATTAATATACCCTTGTAAATTGTCATGGAGTAAAAAGTGGAAACCGACTCTCCCACATACACCGTTTTGAAATTCGCGGTTGTAAAATTTGATTCAAGAGCTTCAACTAGTGCCTAATTTAATAATAAACACTAATTACACATATATTCAAATTTTTATTACTAATTCCAATAATTAGATTTTTACCTTTAAGAAAAATGTTGCCACAATTTAATATTTTCCAATTACCATCAAACGATGTGGATTTAAACAATAATAACAGTATTAGATTAGAAAAAGCTTTTGCTTTTAATTTCTAAATTTAGTTGGCTCTCAGAAAATTATTTTACATAAATTATAGGACAAATAGTGTCAGAGAAAATCAAAAAAGTCAAGTCAGTTGAGTACAATGGCTTCTAATGGGTTAAGCTTTGTTTTCGTGCGTATAAAACAAAATTTAATTTCATTTTCAAAATTTTTGATTTTCGTTCATACCATACCTGGCTTAAGTCAATTAAGCAAATTGAGTTTTTGTCTTTCTTTTAAAATTATATTAAAAATATAATTGTTAATTTTTAATATTACAATAAATTGTAAAGAAATTAACAACAAACACTTGTTTAAGTAGAAAAAGCAATATACAATAATCTAGAACTAAAGAATTAAGACACAAACTTTATTTCTTAAAAAAGTGTAAGTCAGTTTATAAATATAATGATTTTTTTGACAACGATGCTATCATTATCTTGTCATATAAGAGTTTTACACTGTCATCACTTCAGTATAAAACAACAACAAAATGTTAACAAGTAATGACAGCTACAATTTTTAACATAATTTTATTTTTAACACAATTATTTTATTAACTCTACGAAAAGTTAAAACAAAATCTCAAATTATTTTAAAATAAAATAATTTAATGAACAAAAGAAAGACAACAAAATTAATTGAAAAACTGAAAGGCCATAAAATAAAAGCAGCTAACACCATCAATTCTACCTCACCCGCACTAGGGAAGGAACAACAAAACGACCATCGAAAAACACTTCAACTTCAACACTTTAGAAATGAATTAAAGTCAGCCTTAGGCAAACACCAACTGAATACAATTATAGCGTAAATTTGAGTTAAATTAATGAAAAAAATATATATTATAAAAAGTCGTTAAGATCAAAAACAATAAGAAACAAAGAAAAAATAATATTTTTAATATATGGAAAACAGGGGTTGTTTTGTTTCGTACAACAACAACATAAAAGAATCTTGTGAAAATTTTGGTATGAATAGGAAAATAAAATTTAAATAAGTTTGCAAAAAGAAATATATATAAGAATATTTTTTTCAAACCCAAGTTAATGTATGAGTCAGCAGCGAACCACTATGGGAAGGAAAAATACTTTTTTTTAAATAAAATTAACTCTTTCCATTGCATTCTTCAAAAGCAAGATGTACTTTTTCAAATAGAAAAAATAATACAATTTACTTTTTTAATAAAACGTACTTTTTTAATAAAAGTATTTTTTAATAAAATCAACTTTTCTTATAAAAGGTACTTTTTAATAAAATGTACTTTTTTTAATAAAACGAATTTTTTAATAAAGGGTACTTTTTTAATAAAAGTTATTTTTTAATAAAATGTACTTTTTAAATAAAATGTACTTTTTTAATAAAAGGTACTTTTTTGATAAGAGTTACTAATTTAACAAAAGGTACTTTCTTTTAATAAAAATGTACTTCTTTAAGAAAAGGTACCTCTTTAAGAAAAGGTACTTTTTAATAAAAGGTACTTTTTAATAATATATCCTTTTTTTATAAAAGGTGCTTTTTAATAAAAGGTGCTTTTTAATAAAAGGAACTTTTTAATAATAGATACTTTTTTAATAAAAGGTACTTTTTTAGTAAAATGTGCTTTTTCAATAAAAGGTACTTTTTAAATAAAAGGTACTTTTGAATAAAAAGGAACTTATTTAATAAAAGGCACTTTTTCAATAAAGGGTACTCTTTTAATAAAAAATTTACTTTTTTTATAAAAAAGTTAATTTTTAATAAAAAAAAAGTTACTTTTTTAATAAAAAAAAGTTAATTTTTTATAAAAAAGTTACTTTTTTAATGAAAAAATACTTTTTTTATAAAAATGAACTTTTTTAGTAAAAGGTACTTTGTTAATAAAAAGGTACTTTTTTAACAAAAATTTACTTTTTTAATAAAAAGGTAGTTTGTTAGCAAAAATGTACTTTTTTCATAAGAAATTACTTTTTTAATAAAAAGGAACTTTTTAATAAAAAGGTACAATTTAATAAAAACGTACTTTTTTTTTAATAAAATGTACTATTTTAATGAAAGGTGCTTTTGTAATGAAAGGTAATGTTTTGTTAAAAAGTGCTTTTTAATAATAAAAGAATGCTTTTAAATAAACGGTACTTTTTAAAAGCAAATTTTATGCCAGAGGCAGAATAACAGCATTCGTGATCGAATGAAATCGTTCGAAAACTGATTTTTTATAAAGTAACTACAATAATACTAATTATGGCAACACCAACACATCATCCGTGATGGGAAAAACTCCCTTAAAATGTTTTATTTTCTAATTTCTTTTGAAAAATTACAATAACGATTGACGTAATTAGGACACTGGTTGATTTTACTTTTGCAAAATTTTAGTACTTGAAAAAATTAGACAAAAAAACAAATAAAAAGAATCGCTTTAATTAAAACAATCTCTTAGAATATAAAAAAGAATTCCTACATTTAAAAAATTATTTTTAATGTTGAGTTTCTAAAATTTGGAAATGATTATCAATTTGTTAATCACTTAAATTATTGCAAACCAAAAAATTTAGAAATTGCTACTAATATTGAGAAAATCGAAGAATGGAGAAAATATCCAAAATTTAAAAAAACACACACAAAAAATTTTAAAAAATATCCACGTCTCTAAACTAAACTATGCTAAGTCTTACTATTGTACCTCCTACATATTATTTCCTTATTACATCAGTACTTACTAAACTAAATTTAATTTATTTACTTATTTATTTTATGTATTCAATTCAGTAATATAAAGCTCTAAGGGCATGCTAAGTACACTTTGGATTACATCTTTTGAGTAGATTGACCGACCATTACCTAATTTTGACAGTATTGTGGAGGTGTTGATGTTTACAATATAAAAAATTACTTAAATTTAAAAGAAAAAACGCTTATTATCTAAAAATTACCAAATTAGGAAAAAAAACGATATAACTAGGAAAATTGGCATTAATGGGAAACATTTTTAAAGAATTAAATAAAAATCAATAAATAGAAGTCCATCTTAAAACAAGCTAGTTAAACACTAAATTTTAATAATCGAAAAATTCTGTTTAAAAAAAACGCCAAAACGAAAAAATTTATAAATCACTATAACTGAAGAAAAATAGGCGAAAAAATTAAAAAAAGAGCGTTGAAATGAGAAAATTTTTTGAAATTTCTAAAAGTAAAAAAAAAAACGCAAAAAATCTCCAATTTCGCGATTTTCTTTTCAATATTAATGATTTTATTTAGTTTCCTTTAAACGGTTTTTTCACAAAAGTATTTTTTTTTTAATTTATTAATTTACATTTCATGTAGAAGGTAATTCATAATTATTTTTGGCCTCAGCGCCATTAATACATTATTGAGGCAAGTTGGCAAATTAACTTGTGGAGTTATAATAATTTAAAATATTTACATTTACATGGTTTTTTCAAAATTTGTAAAAAGTAGCAAAATCGTAAAACTATTACCAAAATTTTAAGTATTTTTAATACACTTCTAAAGTATATAACTGCCTAAGATTAAATTTATTATAATACAATAAAACTTTTCAAAAATAATTGAATTTTCCTGTCCATAGTGACTTGTTTTTATTAAGTTTTTTTTTTTTTTTTTGTCTTATGCCGCTGCTTGTGCTTGCTATTGAAAATCATATTCCCATGAAACTATTACGTGTAAACTTTTTATACTTTAGTCATTTATACTGACTTTCAAATCTCTTTTTTTTATGTATACCATACCATAACCACCTGTTTATGATTTTGAATTAATTTTAGCCATATGAAGATCAAAATAAACCTTCTTCAAATAATGAATTCATGTTTTTTTACTACATATTATTAAAGTCGTTAAAAAGAAAATCATAACATATCGTATGTACGTATGTTTGTTACTGAAAAAACCAGGCCTACTATATATAAAAAAATAGATAAAAAAAAAACATATGGGGTTTTCTAATCAAAAACAATTACATGCTTGTTTTATGCTAAACATAAAAAAAAATTAAAAATTTTCGTATGAGAAAATGAAAATTTTCTTACAAATCTTAGAAATAAAAACTTACCTGTACGGCACAATTGAGGAAACAATTATTTTGACCTGGTCCATTTAGCAAACCTTTAGAGGGTGGTTCCATTGTTGGTGATGTTAATATGTTGGGAGCTCGTAATAATTCTATGAGCCGAGATCGTTCTGTCATATTTTGTACGGTACCCATGTTATAATGTTTGGGTCCAATATGTTGATAAACTACATTGGGAGGGCCAGTTTGAGGACCTTGCCGATAAATACTGGGTGACATTGGTGAAGTCATTTGTGGGTTTTTTTTAAAGAAAATAATGTCTCTATTTTAATAAAAACATTTCTGAAATTATAAAAAAAAATATATATTTAAAAAATAATTAGAAAAAGGGTTTAACAAAATGTAAAGATATAAAAAATCTGGTTGTAGATCTACATTTTTATACATATAAGTATTAAAAAGATCAACTATAAAATTTAAACTTCACTATTGATATAAAAAATCTATAAAGTAGGGAAGTTTGGGTTAATGTGGATTATATTATTTTGAAAATTGTCCTAATAATTTCTTTTAATTGTATAACACACTAGGAAATAAATTTATCATATCAGTATTCCATCATTACTCCACATTACCCCAATAAAATTATTTCATAGAAGTATTTTTTTTTATTAGAAATGGCCGTAATTTCAACCAATAGATATCCGTATCTAAGCACGTAATGTAGCAATAATTTCAGATAGAAATGAATAGAAAGAAAATCTGTTATTTTTTTTTTAATTTAATCCAAATTGTTGTTCCACTTAAAATCCATCATCAATAAATAATCTTAATTACAAATTATACCTTTAATTAAAATTCAATATACAATCTATAAACATATACAAAAAACCAGCTTCATTGATTGAAATTTTGAATTTACAATCACCTGTTTATCTTCATGCCATTCACTTGTATTAATATGTACATACATTTATTCATTCATTCATTTAATGATTGAGTGAGAAACACTTGTGCCTTTAAGTAAACTATTTGCAAAAAAAAAAAACTACAAGTCACTTGCAGTAGTAGTTTTTGAATTATTGAATAATGTTTTCTATGTCACAATATAAATATTTGTGTGGAGAGAAAAAAAAATCACATTTATATGTTTTAACTAAGAAAAACTGGCTTTTCGACTGTAATTACTGGCATGATAAATTAAATTTTAAATACTTTAAAAAAAATATGAATATTTTGTTTTTATTTATACTAATCATATAATTACAAATTATATCCTAACCGAGCACTAGCAATGAAGGCTATCGGCTCGTTGTAGCGTAAACCTTAAATACTTAGGAAGCAAACTTTGCTTTTATCCTTCGTTAGCGAATAATTTGAAGTTCAATAGTTCACATAGACTTATGAAATTCTCCAAAGGAAAAAATCTGGAGCGATTAAATCGGGCGATCTTGCTGGTCTTTGCAAAACACCAAAACGAAACATTTGGCGATGCGGAAAGCCGTCATATTGGAGCCAACCACATGTGCTTTAGTCCCAATTCATCAATTTGTGTCAATAAAAACTCGTTGATCATGATTCTGTTTCACGTGTTGCCCACGGCGCGGCGTCCTCGAAAAAGCCTAATTACACCTCCTCTACGCAGTAACTCGAAGGTTTACTGCAACAACCTCGTATCTCAAAAACTAGTACTTTTCAGCAGAGACAAAAAAAACTATGCCGTTAATGTGCCGAATTATCTCATCCTTTAGCTCTTGAATTGTTGCTGGCTTATCGGCGTACACCTTTTGTTTCAAATAACCCCAGAGAAAGAAGTCCAACGGTGTCAAATCACATGATCTTGGCGGCCAATTGACATCGCAACCACGTGAGATAACACGGCCATTGAATTTGTCGCGCAAATGAGCCATTGTTTCGTTAGCTGTGTGGCAAGTGGCACCGTCCTGTTGAAACCACATATCGTCCAGGGTCATATCCTCAATTCTTGGCCACAATAAGTTCGTTATCATCTCGCGATAGCGAACACCATTTGTGGTAAATGCTTGACCGACACACTATCGCGAACAACAGCAATGTTTTCCGCTAAACGAACTGGGCGAGCATGCACAGGTGTTTTCACAGACCCGGTTTGCTGAAATTTGCCCACAATTCTTTGATTTGAACGCCCATTTTCATAATAAGCCTGAATAACTTTAACGCGTTGCTCGATTGTGTACCTTTCCATGGTTCAAATTGAGTTAGTCTGAAATTGAGAAATGCCAAATGAAATGCACACACATTTAACATCGGCCCTTAAAATTTAACCTCCCTTTAATAAACTTGTGACATTTATGAATAATTTATTTTTTATTTTTTAAATATAAAAAGTAATGATGATTTTTAAATTTCAAAAAAAAAATTGTTTAAAAAAAATGTCACAAGTTACTTAAAAACGTTTTTTGTCTCTCCTAAAAATAACTAGTTTTTGAGATATGAGGTTGCTGCAGTAAATCCTCGAACTTTTATTGGTTCTTCGTGAATAATATGTAGATTCTCAGTGCCCAGAAGCGCAAATTTTGTTTATTTACGTATCCGTTCAGATAAAAATGAGCCTCGTCGCTTTTCATAAATTCGGACAGAATTATTCCGCGTTTTTGACGAGTACATCATTCCATGGCTTGTCGACGTGTATTCTATAAACAAAACAGACTGCTGTTGTCATTTGCAAAAGTTAAAGCATCTTCAGATAATGTGATACATATTGGACCACCTTGTATATTGCACATGGTTTGAAGAAAGCGAAAAGTTTGTTCACGAAATATTTTAATTTTAATCCAATACCGGCCAAGATTTATGTATGTAATTTAAATCTGAATTTTGGTGGAGGAGGTTGATGGAAAGTTTCAAATCCGGTGAAAATTAATTTTTTTGGTTGGGGCGAGCACTGTTGTCACCCGTGGATAATTAAAGAGGTAAAGTTCCGCCTTCACAAAATGGACCCACAACCGCGTACGATCATGTTCTCGTATGCTGTCAGTTGGCAGCTGAACTTAAAATTTCACGGAATCCACAAGATGTCATTAGGCATCACTGGCCGGTAAATGGTTAATATTTTTTTTTACTTTCTTATGCTGACATGTCTATATGCATGAATAGATCATTTAGAAATTTCTACTGAATCAGCTACAATATGCACACAGAAAACAGATTCGTGCTGGCAAACGAATTTGTTGCCAATCGAATGGTTCAGTTGCAGCAACCAAATTTCTTGCTTGTGACTACCGGCTTGTTATTGAGGCAACCGAAATACTGTTGTCACAGTCAAATATTGATGTCTTAATTGGTTTTCAGCTGTCACAACCGAAAAATTCGGTTACTACAACCGAATCATTCGATTGGCTACAAATTCGGTTGTCAGCACGAATTTCTGTGTGTATTTAATATGTCTATAATATACTTAATTTTGCAAATTCCCGAAACTGACTTTTTCTAAAAAAAACTGTTTATCTAACCCCCTGTACACTGTTTTCATTTGATGTAAAAACAAAAGACTTAGGCACAAAACCTAATATAAAGAATTTTTCAACAAAAAATTCTACTTATTTTAACAATTTTAAAGTTATCATAACAATTTGCATTCATTTTCTCTAGTCTGTCATATATTTAAATGTAGAAAATTCCTCTTTAATATTGTAGCGATCAATCATAATATTAAAATGTTAACAGATGTTGTCACATAACTGCATAAAATTTACATTCATTACAATATTTTTACTAAAGTTCATATGAAATACTTTATATTGTAAAATATTTATATAAAACTTAAACAACTTATGGAATGTTTAGAAAAACAAGAGCAGGAAACTGCTATGATTAAAAAAAAAACATCAAATATAAAACAAAATAAAACAAATGGATTTTAATTTTTTTTATTATTGTGATTGGATGATTTGTTTTTAAATTATTGTGACTGTTTGATTTGTTTTAAGCTTATCAAAATGCAAATTTTTTAAAAAGAAAATGAAATGAAAAGTTTGTTTTTTCGAATTTTATATAAATATCCCATACAAATTTAAGTAGATATATTTTTGCTAAGTAGTTATAGATATAACTACTTAAAGATTAAGAATGTATAAAAATGATGCCAAGTCTTAAAAATATTTGAAATTTTTGTATTTTCAATTTGATAAAATATTAAAAACAACAAAAGCTAACAAATGAATTGTGTTTTTAAGTAAACAGGGTAGGGCAAACAATATAATTTCTCTATTTCGTACAAAGGCGGCCCCAAATCTTTAAATTGTTTTTGTTTACAAAAAATGGAGAAAAGTCAGGTAAGTAGGGATAGTCGTTTTCTTTACAAGTAGTTATAGATATAAAATTTGAAAAAACAAACCTAAAATATATCTTTATAATAAAGTCAACATCAATTTTCTAATTTTGATTTACAGTTAAACCTTCATATTTTAATAAATTGAAAACAATTAAAAAAACTCACATTTATAAAATTTACTTTTTTAATCCGATCTTATTTAATAAATGTATATAATTTCGTCTAAAATCTTTTTACAAGTTTTACTACCTTAATTTAAATAATTTCAATTTTGTTTTTTTATTTTATTAATAACATAAAAATTGTTTGATTACAACAATTTAGCGCATTGGCGCCTTTTGTATAACTCCCATTATAATAATTTATGAAGACCTCTGCAAACAATTTATAGTAAACGTGACATAATTTTCATTATTTGCAATAGAGTACTACGAACCGTTGATAAACAAATATAGAAATTATGACATGATACGAGTATAACAACAAAAATATTTACAAACCTGTTAAATGCGTATAATTACAGTCAACTGTTTATAATCTGAGTAGTAGTAGAAATATTAACTTAATAAACCATACAATAAAAAATTTAAATTACGTAAAAGAATATGGAAAGACGTGATTTTTTTAAAGAAAGTTTACTTGAACTTGGGTGGTTTTAATGTTGATTTAAATGAGTGAATTACGGAAATTTAAAGATAATTTCTTAAAGAAACTGAGTGGATTTTTACAGGCTACTTTAAAAAAAAAAGTTGTGTTGAAGAGAATAACTTTTAAAATTTAGGATTAATCTTTTGCGATACATTAAAACCATTTTAAAATTTTTTCTAAAAATATTTTGTAGACAAAAGCAATTAAAGAAATAATTTAAAACAAATGATTTTTTTTTTTTAAATCCGTAGTAAAAACTATTCATGGAAATTTAATTATTTTTTTGTTTATTTTCTGTAAGTTCGTTGACCCATAAAAAATTGCTAATATATATTATTTAGTATATAAGGAGACTGTAAAAAAACACAAAAATAGTAAGTAAATTTCACCTAAACTCAGTAAAACAAAAATCAACTGGATCTAGCATAAATAGCTTTTCCTTTGATTTGTGAGTTAAATAGAGATATTTACCATTAGCACTTTCAAGGGCACGAAGAATTTTGATGAAGGTCGTAGTTGACCAGAAAATGCATTTATACCTAATTCCAACATTTGTTGTTGTTAATTTACATGTCAAATTGTTTTATAAGACTGTTATAAAAATTCATAAAATTATTATGCATTTGACTATAATACACTCAGAAAAAAAAGTTAGTAGAAAAATTTGTAAACGGTTTTCAATACCACTCTACTACTTTTGTACTGATTTTAGTAAAAAATTATTATTTAGCAAATCTTTTTGCTATTTACATTTTATAAATTACAGAATATTTACAAATTTTTGTTGCTAATTTCAGAAATCATTTTACAAATTTTTGAAAACCGATTTGCTAAAATTAGCAAAAAATTTTCCTAATTTTAAAAAAGTGGTTATTGAAGGAAATGTTATTTCTAATTAAAACTTACACCTACAAACTTAAATTGCCTCAAAATGTTACACAGATTAAATAAAGGGATCGGAAGTGAATATATGAACTTATGTCTGAAAATAGGTCATTCACTTAATAGCACTAAAAAGGTTTTTAGTTCTAAAAATCTTTAAAAATAAAAAAAAAATTGACTAAATTATTTTTTAAAACAGAAATTACCAAATTAAAACAAAATGATTAATTCGTTTTTTAAAAAATATAATCAAAATTTTTGATGCTCGATAAGAAAAATAAATTCAAAGCTTTTTACTAATATTAATAATATTTAGTCATTTTTTTTTGCTGATTTTAGCAAACAGATTTTAAATTCCACTTTACAAAAAGTCTACTAAAATTTAGTAGCGGCTACTAATTTTTCTACTAATTTCATTGTACTACACGTCAGCAGACATGTGTTGCTAAGATTAGCAAAAAATACCGCTGGGCTCAAATTAGCAGAATTTCCCGTAATAACAGCAAAATTTTCAGTTGCCATTACAGACTTTTTTTGGTGAGTGTAGTATAGATTTGACTATAATAGTATATTTTTGTTTAATTATTGTACCGAAATTTTCCAGCTGTAGTACAAGTAGTAACTTGTTTTTACTACACAAAAATGCATTTTTAAACGATAAAAGTAGTTAAAGTAGCAAAAATTTTAATTTTAGTAAAAATAGTAAAAAAAAAATAGTAATATCAGTAAAAATTAATAATATTAGTACAATTAGAAATATTAATAAAACAAATTATTAAAATTGGTAATATTTGTTAAATTTGTAGCGGTAGTACAATTATAGTAAAAAAAAATTATGATTATGATATAAATAGTAAAAGTAGTAACATTTGCCATAGATGTAAAATGAGTAAAATTAGTAAATGTAGTAAGTATATTACTAAAAAGTGTAATTTAAAACAATTCAACTTTTGTTTATTCACAGACTATTAACTATTCATTACGGCAAAGTAGTTTTTGTTTATTTTTAGGTGACAAAAGTAAAATAGTAAAAATACCAACAACTAGTAAAAGGAGAAAAGAAGTAAAATTAAAAAAAGTAATATAAAGCATATTAAATTTTGTTTAATACCGGGACTATTCATTACAATCAAAGTAGTAAAATTAATAAAAGTAGTCAAATAAGTAAAATCAGTAAACTATTAAAAGTATAAAAAGAAGAAAAAGTATTAAAATTAGAAGTATCCAAGATGTAAAATTAGTAAAAGATAGTCATAAGTAAACAAAAGTATAAAGGGTGTGTGTCAAACGGTAGCAAAGTGGCATGGTAAAAAATATTTTTTCTATGGAGAAAAAGTTTTAAATTTTTATATATGAAAAAGAATCAAATTTATTTATTTGTTTTGTTTTCATTTTGCTTTAAAAAGCTGCCAAATTTTAAAACTTCAAAAATTTCTATTCTTATGTTAAAAATTCTACTGCCCTATGGGCAGTGAAATTTTATTCACCTTAGAACCGTCAAAAATTTACCAAGAAGCACACTTTGCTACCATTTAACACACCCACAAAGTAGTAAAAATAGTAATAATAAAAGTAGTTATAATTAAAAGTAGTTAACGTAAAAAAGTTTTAAGATAAGGAAAAGTAGTAAAAATTAAAATTTATAAAAGAGTAGTAAAATTAGTAAAAGTGGTAAAAATAGTAAAAAAAAATATATAACAAATAAGGTGAGATGTGCTTCTCTCGGTTAAATATCAGGAAAATTTTACTAAGGACGTTTTGTTAAGTTAGTGACGTTTTGAATAAATGATAATTTTTTCGCCAAAAAAGCGATTTATTTCTTAACACTATCTCTGAGCTACGCTTGTAATTTCAAGCAATAGATACCTACTAGTGCTTACATTTCAATTGGTTTTTGTTCGTTTAGACGGCACTAAATCTAGATAATATGCTAGATGGGGCAGCAATTCGTAGTCCAATTACCAGGGGGACTGCACACGTGTACGATTGCGTGTGTGGTCAATTGTAAGAAATCGTGGTACCCATCACGCGGATAGCTTTTTCATGTTCAAATATAATAATGTAAAATGTGATGTACCTATCACAGACATTTTCATTTAATCAGGCATTTTTATTCTCCAATCGTCCAATATAATTCAATGGATTTTATCAACGACGACATCTTTTAGGCGACCTGAACGTTCGGCGTTACTGTTTTTTTTTAATTCCTCGAAATTTACGAAATTGTCTGCTTTCAATGGATGTCAAACACAAACTAAATCATGCAGCTTTGACAGTTGTCTACCAACAGACGACAGTGTTGATTTTTTATTAACTACTAGGGAAATTCAAAAAGTTATAAAGTTGTTAGACTGTTCGCTAATGGAGAAGACACACAAAAGGTTATTAGCCATTGCATTCCATTCGGATACATTTTCTGTTCACCTATGAACTTCATTAACCTACTTCGCTTCTTGTAGTGTTAATTGAAAATCTCTCTTGTTAAATTCTGAACTTTAAAGGAAAAAGCTAATGAAAGCTAACACGTTGATTTATTTAGTTTACATGAAATTTACTAATGAACTCTAGATATGTTTAATAATCTTTATAACTGACTACTATAATAAATTCTAAAATTAATTAGATTATATAGGTTAAATCAACTACATTTTTTTTTGAAATCACTACCAAATTTAAATAGTAAATCAAAAGAAATATTTGTAATTTATGTTCTGAAGAAAATTATCATTTAAAATGTGTACCAATATGATAAATTTAAATAAAATATATATTATTTATAATAAATAAATTCTTAAATTTGCTATATTTCAAGGCCATATTAAGCAATAAATACTACAAAATATTTACAAACAATTAGTAACACTTTTCGTTATTTATAACCGTAAATGAAAACAAATAAAATTTCCGATATTTTTCATAAACAAAACAAGTGTTTTTAAAGCTCTTAAAACAAAATAATCAATAATTCGTTTCGGTTTAATGTCTGTATTTGTCCATCAAACAAAAACACAAACTTTGTCTTACAAGGAAACCACATTGCGGTGTATCTCGCAGATCTTAATAAAGCTTATATGCGTTGTAGAGGCCATACAATTAACAGTTCCGTATTTTCTTTTTAATTTTTTGGTGCTTAATCTCAAATTTAGCGATTAAGCAGTGGAGTCAAAAATAACACCATTTTTGTATTAAAACCTGTCTGAAATTAATGAAATTTAGACTTATTTGCATGCTGGAGTAAAGTACTTGAAAAAACATATGTTTTATTACAATGGTTGCCACTTATTTAAAACAAATGTTTAATAATCTCTTTGGAAAGTTCCAAAAAAAAAAAAACCAGACACTTCTTCGTTTAAACATACATTATTATATTTACACAAATTTGAACTTAAATTGTCTATATAACTTTGCTATTGAAAAAATATATTTTTTAATAACAAAAACGAAGGACATGCTTGACCATCTTGTATATGCCGGTAGATGTATCTTCATAAGCCTTTCATTTGATATCCAATTTATCTCTAGTTTCTTTTTGTATTGCAAAAAAAACGGGAAATTGGGTAATTTTACTACGATTTTCAACCCCTAAATAGAAGATTGTGCACCAAAAAAAAAATGTAATTGTTAATTTGTTTATCCTATACAACACGTCCACGTTTGCTTAGGAAATTCGGATTACATCACTATGCAATTTCCTTGTCTGTTAAATTTTTTAACGTAGGCGTTTAAGTCGTCACAAATATTTATTTTGTTTTTAAACGTAAATATACATATATTGTATTTTTACTGACATTGAATAATAAAACTATATAAAAATAATCATAAATATCGTAATTTATGGATACAAGAGAATTTTTTATATACCCTAAGAAATTCGATAAATTGCTAAATTATTGTAGTTTGTTATTTAATACGTATTTAAAATTATGTTTATGTTTTTTTTTAACTATTCGCAAAGAAGATAAGAAATTTGCTTAAGAATTTTATAGATTTTATAGTAAAATGTATCCACGTGTTTATTAGCTTATGAATAAATATTATTATATGCCCAACAAAATATACATAAATAAAAACAAAACTATTAAAAATATTTTAATTTGGAAATAAAAATATGATAATTTATTCAACTAACAAAATTAACATTTACTATAATACAGGTGGAAATATATAAAATAAATCAATATAAATTGCTGTATATTTAAGGCAGGAATTTAGTTTTTTTTTCGATTTAAGTAGTAAAATATATGAATATAGTATTTGTTTAAAATTTAATTGGGATCACTTCATATAATCATAATAAAAATAAAAAAGAACTGAATATTATTTCGGAATAGCTATGTATTATCCTATAGCTATTCCGAAATAATATTCAGGCTGCACTTTTTCCCTTTTGAACTTGAATTATTAACACGTTTTACATAAATTTTGTTTTCGATTTATCGATTAATTTTAAATTTTTTTTCGATTAACCGTTTAAGAAAAAAAAAAACCAAATAATTTTTTGAACGATTAAAATGAAAAGTCAAAGAAAATTATCTACATGATATTAATGAATATTTGCATAAAATCAATAAAGTTTTTCTAAAACTCGTCCATTTCAACTTGTTCCATACATTCAATAATAAATCATAAAATTTATGAAAATTTTCATTATATTTTAGAGATTTTTCATTTACTTTGTGTAATTAATTGGTAAAAATGATATTCTCCCTGCATAGCAGAGATTCTATGTACTCTCAGAAAAAAAGTTTGTAGAAAAATTTGTAAACGGTTTCTATCCCACTTTACCATTTTTGTACTGATTTTTAGTAAAAAAATTATTATTAAGTAAACATTTTTGCTATTTACATTTTATAAATTACAGAATTTTTACAGAATATTTACAAATTCATCAAAAATCATTTTACAAATTTTTGAAAACCGATTTGCTAAAATTAGCAAAAAAAAATACTAATTAAAAATAATTAAAAAGTGGTTATTGAAGGAAATTTTCTTTCTAATAATTAAAACTTATACTTACAAAAAGCAATACATAGGTTGAAAAAAGGGATCAGAAGTGAAAATACTTTTCACAACTGAGTGTTGTCCAAAAATAGGACATCCACTTAAAATAGCACTAAAAACAATTAAAATTTGAACGTATAATCCAAAAAAATTGCTAAACAATTTATTTTTTTTTTTTTAATTTTGTCTAAAATATTTTTTGAAAATAAAAATAAATAAAAAATTCGAATTCGTTAGGCCACTTTAAAATGCAACAAGTGTAACTAAAAATAATTAAGTTAATTTGTGCATTCTAATAATATTTTTTTATAAATTAAATTTTTTCTATATTTTACAATTCATTGAGTTTACAGAAATATACTAAAATTTAGTAGCGCTTACTTATTTTTTATACTAATTTGGTTGTACTAATATTAATAATGTTTAGTAAATATTTTTGGTGATTTTAGCAAACAGATTTTAAGTTTCACTTTACAACTTTTCTATTAATTTCATTGCACTACACGTCAGCAGACATTTGTCAGCAAACTTTCCTGTAATAACATCAAAATTTTCAGTTGCCATTACAAACTTTTTTTGGTGGGTGCATGTCTGTTTTTGTAGTTTTTTTTTTTTTTAAGAGAAGCAACACTCAGGAAATTCTCCCTACTAATAGGCCTGTGTAAAATAATTTCGTGTGAAGTCTGGTAAGATGAGAGTAAGCAAAAAATTCTCTCTCAGAGACCAAACACTGCGAACGCACAAAACCACATTTCATTCCCAGTTTATTAAACAGATATAATTTAAATGGCAAATAACTACTTACATTTTCAAATATATTTTGCATTGTTAAGAATACAAAATTCTTTATTAAGCATTTTTTATTAACCTTTACTTTTTTTCACAAATACAAAACAGCTGATGACTTGACAGTTTTACCATTTTACCTGAAAAAGAAGTACGGGTAAGTTCTGGTAAAAATAAAAACACAATTACTCTCTCATGAACACTCTCATTTACCTAATTTTCGTTACAAGAAATGCTTTTTGGTAAGATTGAGTTCACGCGGACGTCCGCGGTAACGTAGGCCGACCACACTTAATGTGCTACTTTCTTTTGGAAAGGGGATAGAGGAGATATGAAAGGTGATGAAAGATGAAGGGCTTTAAATATGGCAACACTGTAATTGCGCGAGATGATAAATCTCACCTTCTATTTAATATCATGATTGTCTGTAACCATACTGTAGTAACACAAATTCTGACTATGAAAAAAATAAGATAATAAACGATAAAATGCTGGCAACAATCAATACATAATTATAGATCAAATAAAACATGACTTTAACATTTACAGTCATAATATTGTCTTGTTTTCATAGAAACTAAAATTGTATGTCTTAAAAAAAAAACAATCATATAACAATTTTTTACTAAAACTGGAAAAATATAAGATGGGTAGAAAATACCTTTCACATGTCATTAAAATTTATCTGATACAAACTTTTTTAGATTCTATGGACTTTTCCTTAAACTAAAATTCTCAGATTCTCCAAACTGTTTCTTAGATAAAAGTTCATATATTCCAAACAATCTTAGAGTTTAAGGCCTTTTTTTGAAAAAAAAAATATCATAGATTCTAATCCATCATTAAAAATAATTAGATTCTAAGGACTTTTTCTAGTAGAAATATTCTTATATTCTAAAGACTTTTTCTTAAAGAAAAATTTTTAAAAACTTTGTTAAAAAATCTTAAAAATCTCTAAGATTTTTTTTATTTAAAAAGTCATTAGACTTTAAAAAAAAGTTTTAAGCATTTGTCTTAAAATCAAAGAATCAAAGTTTTCTTGAAAGAAAAGTTCTTAGAATGTATGATTTTTTCCTTAGTTTTTATTCAAAAAATCCTTGATATCAATTTCTTAAGCTTAAAGAGCTTTTTCATAGTTTTTAAGAACTTTTCCTTAAAGAAATTTTCTTAGATTATGGTTCATATAATGATGATCCAGGAATCATAATATAGTAATGAGGAACAATAATATGATAACATTTTGAGCATACTATGATTAGGTGCGATCATATTATGATAAATTCTGTATAACATGTTTATTTAGGACCATAATATGTAAATTTTTTAATTTTAATATAACTGTAGGGACTATATTATGGTAAAAATATGGTTATTTTTTATTATAATATGATAACCATATTATAGTACGACTATGGTTGGCACAACCATAAACCCAAAAATATATGATGCTCTTCGAATATGATTGCCCCAACCATGTTTTTTCTTTGCGTGTAAATGAGTGATAGAAAACTCATACATATTATTTTTTTTAATTGATGCTGCCGTCGCTGGGAGTCAAACCTGCCACACCGCCCACAATATTCCCCTAAGGTTTCTACGTTAATATAGAGAATAATATACGTGTCACTTTTAAATTTTCTGATTTAACGATAAAAAAAACAGATATTTTACATCTGACATCATATTACACAGTTTCATTAAAACAAAAAATTGTATTTTATAAATAAAAAAATTTCACAAATGAAAAATTTAATGAATTGTGGATGAAAATCTTAAGTTGTATTGTTCTGACTTTTGGGACATTTCAAGGAATTTTAAAAATAAAACGCTACGTGGAAAATTATATTGTATATTATTGGAAAGGCACTTTTAAGCATTATATTTGCCTTATTGTGAATTTATTTTATCGTCTAGTATAAAAATTACAACCTTCACGGAAACAGATTCTATTCGCGAAATTTTTCTTGTGTGTATTTTAGCTGAAATTTTATAGTAGCAGAAGGAAAATTTACACTTTTTAAATATTTAAAAATTTAGTACATATTGAGCTCTCTTAGTCTTAATCGATTTGGTACAGACGCTTCAAACGTTTGTTTTTCTATTATAGTTTATTCAAGTTACACCCATATTCCTTACATACTGTCATTTAATTCAAATTTACGTCATTTTATTATAAAATTGCCAACAAACAATAAAAATTGAACATATTTATGTAGTTTAGCTTAATGAATTATGAATTTATGAAAATTATATTACAATTTAATAAATAATTTTAACAACACATAATCATAACAATTTAAAAAAAAACAATGGGTGTGAGTATTCAACAAAAAGTCACAATTAATCAATCATGTTAAAAAAAAATAACACAAACCTTAAAATCTTCTGACTGCAAGAAGTTTAAGTTTAAAATTTTAAAAATATGTTTTCTGTTAACAAAATTCTTTAAGAGAAAGTTTTTATAATAATAAAAAAAACATAAATTATGTAAATTATCTTTTTTGAGATTTTATTAAACATCAAACTTTTTTCTTAAATTAATATAAGATTTTTATAATATAAGATTTTTTTATTAAAACATCTAATATATATAAAGAAAAATATTTTGTCCAAGAAGATAACCTAAAATATTTATTTAAATATAAAAAACCTTATCTGGATTAGTGGAAAAATTTTATGAAACCAGAAATATTAATTTTAATAACATTTGCTCTAATTACAAAAAAAAAAGACAAACTTAAACGTTTGAAAAGCTCACACACTCAAATACCCACCTGTTAGATCCTCTTTTCAATTATAGTTTAAACTGACGCAGACATTTTTTTTAACTTTATTTGATAACTTAAACAAAAACGTTTTTACCCAGCCTTAAAAGAAAACAATTTTATCGGTATTTTTATCGCAATTATAGACTCTAGTTACATACAAATAAGTATTCATATCTGTATTTATGATGTCTACAATATTTGCATATTTAAATTTCACTGTTGTAAGTAAAGTGAGACATTAACCCTTGACTGAACACCAACTTTTATGCAATATTGGCTATTCAGAATGTGATTACATCCAACACAACTGGGTTTGGCAATTTGTTGTTACTAAAAATATTTATCATTGTACTAAGTGAAATAAATTTTATCATGATATTAAAAATGACTAAAATCAGTTGAGCAGCTTAAAAGTAAAAAAATTTCTAAAAAGCAAAAGTTAAGAAAAATCAAAGATTTTGTACTAAAAAGGCAAACAAATTTAAGATATGTTAACGTCTAATATTTTAATACAACTTGCATTATTTTTAGAAATTTTTGGAATTTCAAAATGAAATTCGAATTTTTCGAACTTCCATAGAATGTTATATAAATTAATTTTTAGATGAAAAAGCGCTTAAAAAATTTAAAACAAATTTAAGTAAAAATTTTTTAAATTTGTACTTTCATTTAGGCGTTAAAAAATAAATTTTAAGTCAAAATATTTAAAATTTCAAAAATTATTATTATATAGTTCAAATTATAATACTGATCCATAATATTTCACTAAAATTCCTAAGTCAATTAAAAATTTTAGATAAAAAACAATCTGATGTACTATACCATTTAATTACAACCGGAATATGTAAAATTCATCTTCTTCGTGTTTAGAAATTAGTTTAAAATACTTCGAAAATTCTTAAAATCTTGCAACAATTTTCAAGCAATATGTAATATCGATTTTTGCCTAAAAAATCATCAAAACTCTAGTTGATTTAATTAAAAAATTAGACAAATTTTTTATTTTTTCTTGAAGAATTTTTCGAACATTGAACATTTTGTATTTTAAGTGCTGTTTTATTTTCTCATAATTTTTCTATATTTTACTATTTAATGTAAAATCTAGATTTTTTTTTTAAATTTCGAAATTATGTTCGAAATTTTGGAAGATTGATAAAGTGTTACAAAATTTCAGAAAAATTACGATTTTAATTTATATTGAAGAATTTGAATTGAACTAAATTTAGTATGGAATAAAAAATATATTATTAGTAATATTTTGGCGCCCGGGTAGGGACATTGTTTTCAGTGCTATTTTATTTTCTTATACTTTTTTCCTATAATTGCGATTTATATTTGCCTTGAATTTAATATTGAATAATAAAAATTTAAAATTATATAACTTTATTCGATCTTATTTTAATATTAATATTCATTTTTTTTTATTTTTTTTAAGCTAAAGATCTTTTTTTTTTATAAAATATCTTATTTTATTTTCGATATTCCGCTAACAATTTGTTAGCATCTTCAGGAAAACAATTATTAAAATTTAGTTTTCCTGAAGATGCTAATTAATTGTTAGCGAAATATCGAAAATAAAATTAGAAATTTTATAAAAAAAGATCATTAGCTTTTATTATTTTTAATATTAATATAAAAAAAATTGTATTAGTAATATTTTGGTGCCCAGGCAGCGACATTTTATAATAGCTTTACAATTCATCATAAAATTTCTCAACATTTCTCTGTCTGATATCTGAAAATTAAACTATAAAAAAAAAAATATTTTCATTTAAGCTATTAAGTGCAAATCTTTATTCCTGTTCACTTAAGGATTAATAAGTAGCATTTTGATCTCTTTTTTTGTGTAGTCCAACAAAAAAATATATTGCGTGTACGCATGTTGCATGTGAACGCGTAAACATTTTGTTGTTTAAAATCTTAAAAAAAAATCCAGTTTTTCATGAAGTAAAACAACATTTTAAGAAAATTGCTACAATCTTATTTTTTTTTTTTTTGTTTGTTGCTGTCTTAAATAAAATTTTCCAAGAATTTTAATTGATATCAATTTACTATGCATAACAGAAGTTATGAATGAATTTAATTTTATTATTAAAAAATTTTCATAATTATGTTTAAAATTTTATAATATGGCCATAAGGTATTATTCACTTAGAAGTTGTCACAAATTATTAACACTGACCCAATAATAACACCTACCACCTATTGTTAAGCAGTGTGACAGCAATGATAATAGGCTGTTATATAAAAGTTTATAAAAATCGAACAAAGCCAGTAGCAGAGTTTTAATTTAATTAAATTCAAAATATATAAACCGTTTGACTTCGAATCAACATTTTAATCTATTAATGCAGACGTCAATGAAATTGGAGTTCGAATCTAAAATTAATTATGATAATTTTTGATTTTAAATTTAACTCTTTTAAAAAATTTTGTAATCTTTTTTAAAAATTTCAAAAACTTTATTTATTTATTATTTAATTAATTTAAATATTGTTTCATTGTTTAACCTATTTTTAATTTTAACACATTAGTTTTTTTTTTAATTTTTTAAACAAAAAAACTAAAGTTTCCGCTAAAAGTCGTTAAACTTAATAAACTCGATATACAAAATTGTAAAAAAAATATTTAAAATAACCAATATCTATACTAAATAAGTATTTTAGTTTAATAATTTTAAAAGAGACTTGTTAACAACTTAAAAAAAACAAACATCTACAAAAACACACTGACAAAGGTAAACTATACATTTCTAAGTTGTGTTAAAAAACATACATAAATAAAAAAAATATTTAAAACAAATAACACGTACGAACTATATAAATACGAGAACTTGGTTTTAATAAACGTCAAAACAAAACGTCAAAGTCACGGATATTAAAACAAAAGCAACTCAAAACTATAAAAAATAAAAAAATTATATACATAAACAATAAAATATGGATCAAATTTGTTCGACAGTCTAGAAAATTAAAATAATATTATCAAAAGATAATAAATTTTCTCTTCTTGGAAAATATCATGTTAAAGTTAAGGAGAATCGTGAGAATCATTACTTTGATTACAAGTGCAGGTAGAGTTCAGGCACTATTAAGGCATCGAAGATTGAATCTTATTTTGAATAAATTCCTTATTTTATTTACTTTTTCATAGTATGAATTTTATTTTTAAATACGCGAGAATTAATTCTTTGGAGGTTATTCGATCGAATTCACATATAAGGAATTCAATGAATTTATCTATTCGATTTTACCAATCATTTTTTTGTAAGGAGAAGCAACATTCAGGAAATTCTTCGTACTAGATAATGTGTTACTTTCTTCGAAAAGGGGATAGTGAAGAAAGATGGTGAAATATGTAGGGCTTCAAATATGGCAACACTGTAATTGCACGAGATGATAATTCTTAGAACAGTTGTTGCCCACCATCTGATGAAGGGTTAGCGGAATTGTTAAAGTTTTGTAAGTTCATAGTCCTATTTTTATTCGGTGGGGTTAAGTGATATGGGAATACCGAATTTGGACGTTGTGTTTTGTATGAGACTTAAAAACTCATACATATTATTTTTCTAAATTGATGTTGCCGTCGCTGGGGATCATTGAATTCAATCATTAGGAATTCATTTGATTTAAAATTTGAAAATTCAGCCAATTTTTATTCAATCAATTTACAAATTTGGGAATGAAATTCGTTCCGATTCCGATTTAAAAAATGGAAAAATGAACAATTATGTTGTTTTATTACAGTTACATTACAAATACAAGAAGAAAGCAACAAAAAAAACATTTATTGAATTCACAGTTAAAAATTATTAATTTATAAAAAGGAATCGCGAAAAGTGAAAAAATCGTCAACATTTAAAAAATGAAATTCAAAAAAATTTTGAATTTCAGAGCTTGAGGGTTCCTTAGCGCGTTTTGTTTTCGAAATATATTTTTATATTTTAAATAAATTTCAAATATTAGCAATTTTTTTAATTTTGACAATTTTTTTTTTAATTCTATCATTTTTTAAGTATTGGCGACTTTTTTTAATTTTGGAGATTTTTTCAATTTTGGCTTTTTTTAATTCAGCGATTTTTTCCAATTTGATAAGTTTTACAATTTTTATCGATTTTTTAAATTTTGACAATTTTTGCAATAATTTTGGCAATTTGTTTCAATTTGAGCGTTTTTTTCCAATTTTAACAATTTTTTTATTTTGAAGATTCTTTAATTTTTGGCGATTTATATATTTTAAATTTTAGGTTTCAGGCCAAAGCGGTTTGGTCAGGCCATTGAGGGGGAGACTTTCCACCTCTTTCACCGCATTTCTAATGAAAATTCCCAAATGTGTCTTACAAATTAGTTGCCACATATTCCAAAAAACACATATTAAAAATTTGCGGTTGCAGCAACAACAGTATTCAGTCAGTAAATGCATCAGTTTTTTCTGTATAGTTTCCTGATGTTTCAGAGGTCAGCAGCACTAATTGGAGCGCAATGACTGCCAGCATCCAAGATTTTTTAATTTTTCATTTATGATTTCTTTGACAATAAATTGTATCAAAACTTGGATTAATTCCCTAAGTTTTTCTGTCATTTTAGCTTCAAAACTTGGTACATTTCCCAAGTTTTGACATAATAAATGCAAAAAACTTGGTTTACACCTCTTTTTTATCAATCTTTTATCAAAACAAGCTTTAAATAATTTTGTAATAATTTATTGTGATTTTTTATAATTTTTGCTGATGTTTTATTAATTGGTGGCAACACTGACTTATATACAAGTATCCAGAGTTTTCTTTAAAAAAAAATTTACTCTGAATCAATGATCTGATCAAAATAAATTAAAGTCAAAGTATTGAAATAGTAAACTATGTATTACAGGCCAGGAAATGCGAATAAATGCAGATTATTGCTAAGATAAATAGTAAATCTTAGATTTACAAGCTATATATGTATTTTTTTTTTATTTCTAACAAAATTTAAAAGTATTTTTTGCTTCTTAGTGTGTTGGTTTATTTTTTTATAAAATTTTTAGCAGTAATTCTCAAGTGTATGGTTTACCACACTACCTAACTGATATGTATATCTATAGTTTAGAACAAGTAATTGTGTTTTTGTTTATTTAAGCGCAAATGCCTTTTGATCGGTTATCAATGTTTTTTTGTTTTTTTTGAATTGTTTTATTTGACATAAAATATCTTGTCAATAATAAAAGTTATTTGTAGTTTTTGAAAACATTAACAGCCAAACAATTTCACTTTAATCTTTAACCGCGTGCATTAAGTAAAATGCATTATTTTATAATAATAAATATGCTTTTCAAAGTTAAAATGGGATATTTTAAAAACTAAAAATTTGGTTTAATTTTATTCAAAATGCCTTAAGATTTTGGTTTTAAAAAAGGTTTTTTAAAATATCACTAATTTCAACTTTTCTGCCCTTTAATATGTATTATACGGAGAACGGATTATAAACTCAAAAAAAAATAATTTTCAATAAATTATATTCTTTGTTAAAGAATTAACAGAGAAATCATGGGGCATTGTGTAAGAAGAGTAGCTGTGGGGTCAAATAACAAGAAATGCATTAATGAATTAAAAAAAAAAAACAACTAACAAAATATTTTAAATGATTATTTTTAATGAGCCATAAAGATTATTAGTTCTTAAACAAGAAAATTTCCATTATTTTGTAATCAAAAGCTTTTTAAAAAATACACTTTAAATTTCAAACAAAAAAATGAATCAAATTATCAATAATTCGCCACTTAAAAAATTTTGAATACAAAAGAAAGAAAATTCTCAGACATATGAATACAATTTTCTTTATCGAAAAAAAAACATATGTCTTGCGGTCTCAAAACATGTATTCAATTTTCTTTAGAGTTTTCAAATATACATGTGTTAAAAAAATATGTATTCTGGATAAAATAAACAGTGTCCAGTCAAATTCAATTCAGTTCAATTGTAGAGTGATGGAAAAATATAGAAATACAAAACTTGATAAAAATAAAAAATTGTAGCACAAGTCATTGTAGGTCTGTCTTTATATGTGAATGCTCAAAAAATAGTATTTTAAAATACACTTGTTATATTCATTCTTTTCCTCCATAATGTGGTTTCTAAAAATACTATGGAATCGAAAACAATGAAAATGTGTTACAACAAACATTTACATGGGGCACGAGCAGAATGTGCCATACAAAAAACACTTGACTGGGATAGAAAATAAGTCTATATTGCAGTCAGAGCTTTTAAAGAATTCAATCCCTAGCAAAATCACACATTATTAAATAATGCATAAAGTAATATATAGCATTGATGAATTTTACATGTGATGAGGCTCAATGTAATGTGTGAACCCCTTACTTAAGAGGTGATAAAGTAAGTGATTACCTATATGATTACTAGGATGGGAAAAGTAATGTTTCTAAAAATATATTTTCAAAAATATTTCAATTATTACTTTTCATTTACAAGTCATGCAATACTTTAACAATGAAGTTTGAAAAAAGTTTCAAAAACTTTAAAAAAAAAATTTAAAACTACGACCGAACTTTATGGCTAAGTTAAAAAACTATTATGGATTAAAAACTCTAAAAATTTTATAAATTCCTTCTTTTATTTGGCGAGTACAGAGATTTTATTCCTATGGATTTCTTTTATTTAGTTTTTAGACAAATTTTTATTTTTTAAATTCCATGAAATACTTGAACACTGCAAATTAAAGCAAAATGAAGATACATATAATTGTTCCTATTTAAGGTCGAAGGTAAAAATTTAAGAGATTTATATTTAAAAAAAACAAAACAAAAATTTCTTGGCGAATATTGTTGAAACTATGTAGTTGATATTATTTTGCTAGATCTAAACAGAATATTCTTAATTTTATTTCAAGAATATTTAGCCTTATACTGAAAACAATCCATGCACGAAAAAATGACAAAATAACAAAACCTTTCGTAAAATAAACGAAAATTGATTTATTTTACGAAAGTTTTTGAGTGTAAGTGCTTTTGGGGTCTAAATGATTCTATGATATAATAAAAATACATTTTAAAGTTTTTCATCAAGGGGGAAATTTTAAAAATTGGCTATTTTCTAATCGATATAAGATCTTATTGATGAAATCACGATTTTTTAAAATATTTTATTTCAAATTCAATTTTAATTTTTTGAAATTTTTCAGAAAATTAACAAAACCACATATTTTTTCCTTGTAATCAGTTTCTTCAACTTTGTTGTCCAAATTAGTAGCTTAATAGTATTCTGTCAAACTTTGGCCCCACACTTTTCTACTGTAAAGATTCAGAGAGGACAATGGTTGAATTTTATGTGAAAACCTGCTTTTAGCTCTATTGGCAATACTATTATATATATAAAAATATCAGAAAATGCCGAACTGTGGCCCCTGTACTTCTTAAAGTATTTTTAAGGTTTTTGTGCACTTCCTGTATTTAGCTCAATTGGTTGTATAAATAATATTACAGTTTTCAAAAGTTTGACCCCAAGCTTTTTTTTGTGATTCAGGGGGTCATAGTTTAAATTTTTGTGTGCAATATACAGTGAGTTTAATTGGCTAATTGAATAACTTTCTAGATTATAAAACAGCAGAAAAGCCCAACATTTAGAGCTCGTATTTTTCGTTATTCTTTAGGGGGCCAAAATTTGTTTTTTTATATAAAACCCACATTTAGTATTATATGGATAGATATGATGGATTTTACATAAAAAAACTTTCTTTGGCTCCCTTAAATCATAATAAAAAACTATAAGAGCCTTATGTTGGGCTTTACTAATGTGTTCCAAACTAATAAATTATTCAATAATGGCTTAAGAAATATGCAGAATGCAAATCCGTAAAAAATTAAAGGTTTCTAACTATTTATCCACAATATAGAGCCATCAATTATTTTTCCTTGGGTCAGAAGGCAAAAAAATAAAGGCCCATATTTCGGAACAGCGATGTGATGGAACTTTTTTTAATTTCAGATTCGTTGGAGGCCAAAATACTTTTGTTTATTGTATATAAATTACAATAAACAAAAGTATTTTGGCCTTTGGAAATTAAAAATAGTTCAATCACATCGCTGTTCCGAAATATGGGCCTTTATTTTTTTGACTTCTGACCCAAGGAAAAATAATTGATGGCTCTATATTGTAGATAAGTAGTTAGAAACCTTTAATTTTATTTGACAAATAAAAAACAAACCATATTTTTTTAATTCTGCTTTTGATTTCGTAGAACCTGTAGGAAATCGGTAAGTGGTTCACAAAAGACCTGTTCTAGAATACACTGTTTTCTAAACCGATTTCAAATAATTTTCCTGTTCTGTTAAAAAAAAATAGATTTAAAAAGTATTTTAAATTCGATTCATTGAATTCATTCTTTTAAACACTGATTTCAGTTTATTTAGTAGGTACCCAAATTGGATTTTTTGGGCGTTTTTCTTACATATTTCGTTACGATTAATACAATATTTTTAATATAGTTTTTTTTTATTTGGTTAGAGGCGTGTATTTTGGAAAATTAGATTAAATTTATTGTGTATGCATTAAAATGCATTTTATGATGTAGAATTCTGGCGGAAATTATTTCTTTAGTTAGTTTATAGAAAAGTTGTAACATTTTTAAAATTTTAGGTGGGATTTTTTAGTACATAATTAAATTATTACCAAAAGTATTCAATGTATACGAGCTTTCAAAATTCTTACTATATTTACTATAGTCAAAATAGTAAACATTAAATCCATACAATTTTTCTATAATAAAAATAGTACGAATTTTGAATAAACGAACACACCGTATATTTCGAGTTTTTAAATTATTTTACTTTTTTTTCAGCCGTAGTAAATTGTTGTAAGTAATCAAATAGATACATTCAGATTCATAAACGTTTTTAATTGTGTACAATGCATTTTTAACTAATAACTAATTTAAGTAATAAACAACAAATTTATTTGTTTGAATTTAAAATATGTATGTATCTTGAAAGTACAAGGAACATCTTCTTCTATGTCTTTGATTATATATAATACAACAATTTTTCAACAAAATCAAACAAAAATCAACATCAACATCAATTTGTAGCAATTAGGCAAACCAAACATTAAAAGAATTTAAAACAAACTATAAATTGAATGTCAAGTTATGACAATTTTAATTTTTCTCCACAAACAAAACAATTGATTTTTTTTATATCTCTTTTTTAATTGATTTTCAATGATATAACCACAATTGACGAACAACAATAAAAAAACGAATAAACAAATTCATTTTTAATGGAATATAATTTCAAATTCAGTTTTTGTTGAGCTTGACTTTAAAAAGTAATAAAAATAAATGAATTCCCACGCCTTGCATAGATAGACTTTTGTAGCATATGTAGCAAATATAGGTGGGCACTTATTTTACCAAATTTTGTATGTTTATGAGTATCATTTGAAAGGTTATTTATAGGGCTATCAAACAGACCGTAAACACTATGTTCTTTAAAGTTTTTTTATGATTTTACACATATTTCTTAAAAATAAAATCTAAAAGTTAATTAAGTATCAAATAAATGCTACATTAAAGTCATATCTAACGAGATATAATTTTTATAAATTTCTCTCTTGTTCTCTAAATGTATTTCAATAGTAATAAATTAATACTCAGTATAATTATGAGTTTTAAGCGAGATAGAAGTTATTGCTTAATTAAATAGAACTTACACTATGATTCTACTGAAAACGGCAGTTAAAGCGAAGGTATGTGCAGTTAAAAACGCGGCAAGTTAAAATAAGTGATAATAGTTTTTTTGTATTTTCTATAGAAAAACAACTGTAATTATGATTAGTAATCAGTAGTGGTTGTTTTTAACAGTAATTTCAGTTGTTTTTTCTTTGGAAAATATAAAACAACTATTATCAAAGTTATTAAAAAACACAACCACCTGGGTGAACATGAACATGTGTTAAAATTTTAAATATTGAAAAATATTTTAAATATTGAAAAAGTAAATAATCGTCTATGTTCTACAACCCCATTACGCAAAAACTAAACCTAATTCTAATTTGTTGGTGCTCTTGAATTCACTTTCACTAGTTTTTTGCTAATTGAATTCGCCAGATAGTTAGCAGGCGAATCCCATTACGCAAAAAATAAAACTAATTCATATAATTTGGCCTTCTTGGATTTACTCACTAGTTTTTTGAAAAAGTTAATTTTTCGCTAAAAAAAAAACTGGAATTTATTGTTCGTATTGAACTGAATGGAATTTTGTAAAAACACTGAATCACACGAATTTAAAAACACCGTTTTTGCAATTAGGTGAATTTGAAAAATTTTGCAAATTCCAGAATATGAACGAATATTGTTTTTACTAATCCATTTTACTAAAATCTTTTAAAAACAAATTCAGTTTCAAATTCTTTCACTAAAAATCAGAAAATCTGCAATCTAACCTTCTAAGTCAAATAAAAAATGAAAACAAAATAAATAAATAAAAAATAGGAACATATGATTTTATCGATTTTTATATTTTTCTTAGCCAAGGATATAAGAACATAAATGGGCTAAAAATTTATCATACATATTCATATATAAGTTCATATATAATTATGTATGAATTCAAAATGTACTTCATAATATCTCGAGTAAAAAAAGTTGATCTGGTACAAAGTTTAATCATATCTAATTTAATATTTTTTTAATATATGCTGTAATATCGAACTGATTTTATGTGATCCAAAAAATGGCAGATCAAAATGGATCCAGAAACATATTTGGGGATTTAGTAAGATCCAGCAATATATTTGAGGATTAAGTATGATATAAATTTATCCGAAAAATGTCAGATCAAATTAGATCCAGCAATATATTTGAGGATTAAGTATGATATAAATTTATCCGAAAAATGTCAGATCAAATTAGATCCAGCAATATATTGGGATATTTAAATTGTAAGATCTAAATTGATCCAAAAAATTATAGATGTAATTATATAAGATTATATGAGATGAAGTATGGAATTTAGTTTAAAAAAAATACAGAAACAAAATTTAAATAAAAAATAAAAAAGTGAGTCTTAAAAAAATGGCATGGATTTGAACCGGGTCTGCTAGATTTGTAGTCGACCACTTATATATAATTATATATTCGGGAATTTAAAAAAAAAAAACTGAATTTATGAGACTATATTGTTCCTGTGCTTATATACAATTATATTTAATTATATTTGATTATATGTAATTATTTATAATCACATCTTTTAAAAACAGAGATCATATGTAATTATATTTACCCAAATTAATATAAAATGATTATATCTCATATTATATCAAAAGTTTATAATTATTGTTACTCCTAAATATAAATAAGAAAATAAAAATAAATAAAGAATTCAAAAGAGCATTTTTTATCTTCCTGGGATTCGATACCATATCATATCAAAAATACTCTTGATATGGAATCATTCATTGCTATACCTAAAATTACATTATATCATATAAAAATATGTTTTTGATATGAGGCAATATATTAAATCATATATAATTATATAACACTCACAGAATATTTTCCTTTACCGACTGTAGTTTATTTAAAAAGGTAATACGTAGATTTTGTTTATAGTTTAAATTCATAGTCATATATTTTTTAACTATTTGAATCAGTCATTTAAAAGAAAAACTATTAAAAAAAATACATAAATTTACATACACACATAGAAAATAAAAATATAGACATCTGTGTGTTTTGTAATTACATACAAAAAAAACTTTCAATTTCAAAAACAAACTACCAAATTCGTTTTATCTACCGTTTTGTCAGTTAAAAATTTATGGTTATTTTTAACGACTTTCGATTGTCGATTATTAAGGAATGCTTGAAAATAAATGCAGTGCATTGTCTTGATGTCAGGAAAATAGATTATGAGAAGGAGCAAAGAGGAAATAGTGTTTTTGAATTTCTCTATTTATAGTTGTAAGGGAAGACCTCTGCAGGGAGTTTATTTCACATACGAATAGTGCGACTTATGAACGAATTTTTCCTGTAATGTGTTGTGGGGTTCACTGGACAATCGACCACAAAAGCGATGAGCTCTACTGGACTCTCTTGTCCTTATTTAAAAATATTTCTGATTTGGAACCATATATTGTTATATCTTAAATAAGTAATAGCATATATTAATATATATGGTTTTGTATAAGCTAAATATAAGTATATATGGTATTGTATGAGATTTATATAATTTTATATAGTGTTAAACAATATATAATTTTCTATGATATACCATTTCCAATCATATAAATCATATATAGTTTTATAAAGATCCATATACATATAACTAGATACAGGTTGGTTGAAAAATTCCCGCGCTCACCAAGAGATGTCACTGCTAGCTCCAAACTTTTTTTTCTCAAGTTGGTATAACTGTCCTGAGAACACATGCAAAGTTGCAAGACATTCTGTCAATTATTTCTTTGTTTACAAGCCATTTGAAGTTGACGTGTCATTGATTTTTTTTAATATGTAAAAAATTGAATATCGTGCAGTCATTAGATTCTTTGTTTTGAAGGGTTTAAAAGCAAAGGAAATTTATGAACAATTGTTAGAAGTGTATAAGGAGTCCTCACCTTCAAAACTCACCGTTGGATTTTGGGCTGGTGAATTTAAACGTGGTCGTAAAGACGATCCACGCGAAGGACGACCAAAAACTGCAACCACAGCATAAATCATTGAGCAGGTACATAATATGGTTAGTGAAGATCCAAGTTTGACTAAGCGTGAAATTGCTAATGCCATAGGCATCTCAGACGAACGAGTACTCCATATTTTACATGAAGAATTACGTATGAAAAAACTGTTTGGAAAGCACACATTAACAATTCAACAAAAACTGGATCGAAAACAAGTTTCTTAGCGTAATTTGGAGCGTTTTAAGCCGAATAAAACCGACTTCTTGCGTCTTTTAATAACTATGGATGAGACTTGGATCTACCACCATGATCCTAAATTGAAACAAGAACATTTTGCTTTGGAGCTGGTTGTTCAGCTCCAAAGCAGGTGAAGTCACAACGATCAGCAAAGAAGGTTCTGGCATCAGTTTTTTGGGATGCAAAAGGAATTTTGTTGATTGATTATCTTCAGAAAGGTAAAGCAATCAACTCTGAATATTATTGCAGCCTTTTGGATCAGCTGGATGAAAAAATTCGTGAGAAAATACCTTGTTTAAAGAAGAAAAAAAATCATTTTTCATCAAGACAATGCACCTGCTCACAAAAATGTTTTGACGATGGCTAAATTCAAATAATTAAAGTACGAATTGCTTGAACATCCACCGTATTCACCAGATTTGGCTCCCAGTCACTACTATCTCTTCAGAAATCTCAAACAATTCTTTCGTGGAAAGCTTTTTTCGTCGAATGAAGAGGCCATAGCAGCCGTAGACGGTTATTTTGCAGAGCTTCCGAAAAACCATTATAAGGATGGGATAAAATTATTGGAAGATCATTGGAACAAGTGTATTGAGCTTCTAGGAGATTATATTGAATAAAAAAATATATTTCGTAACAAAAACAGTATTCTTTCATTTCGAGCGCAGGAACTTTTCAACCAACCTGTATGTTTATATATGGTACAATATAAGATAATTTTAAAAAAATCATGTAATAAATATTATTATGTATGGTTATGCATACCGACATATGTATTTATATATGATAATATATTATACGTTAAAGCCACATATGATTATACATAAACATTATTACTCGGGATAGCATATATTTCAATATATGATATCATACACTACTATATATTAAATCTTTATTTGCATGCATGATTTCATATATGTTTTCATACATGCCGCATATCTTCACATATGCTCCTACAGTCATGAAGTCATGCATGTTCATATATTACCATATATTAAATATTTACATAGGTTATTTAAATGAGAAAGATTTTAACACTATTCAGTCAATACTACCTAAACAACTGTCAAGTAGTAACTGTGCAGCTTTTTAAGAGCATTAGTTTGGGTATTTAGGTATATGGATTAATTATTTTCCATTAAAATAAACACCATCCTATTGCACAAGTAAGTCTAAATTAAAAAAACCCAGAAATCGATGGGATTGAAATCAATATAGATTGTTTTTATTAGTGTTTTGTTTTTGTTTTTAAGGCGGCAACTACATTGCATTCGAAAACAAAATGTTTTACGACAAAACAGTATATAAAACATATGGTCTTATATGGTAGAGTGGGTGATTTTAAAATATAATATTCACATAAATACTTATTGTAGTATAAAGCAATCATTTTTATACTACAAGCATAGTTTAGTAACGGTCAATTATGGTGTCAAAGTTAGTGGTCATTTTAAAAAAAATAGTTATGTGTATAGTTAAACTAGATTTTTTCTAAGAAATCAACTACATGGATTAAAAGGAGTGTCTTTATAGATATAGGTATAAATCTTAATTCGTTTCAGCATAAAACAATTATTTTTTTCTTCTATAAGTGGCACGTTTCAACTCTATAATAATTATTTTCCTTAAAAACAAAAACAATTTTTTAATTTTTGCTTAAAGGCTGTAAACATTTCAACACTTTTTTAAAAAAAAAACATATGAAAACAATACACTTAAAAGTATAAAAATCTAATTTCTTACATGATTTTGATCTAGTTTTATGGTATTTGTTGCGGTATGTTTTTCATTTGAAACTTAACATCATCAACAATGTTTCTAATGATTGGTCTTTGGCCGGCTTTACTAATCGATTTTCAATTGATGATTGATTACTTTAGACGCTATTAAGCGTTAGTCTTAACAAGACATTATTGAGTGTATCTTTTTTGCAATAAAAGATAATTTTTTTTAATGTTGTAGTTTTATTTCTGATTTTTTTTCGGTAGGTTTTTTTAAGTATTTCTTTTAACACCTCTTTTTATATTAAACCAGAAATTTGTCACTTTTACTTGTCACTTTGTTATTTGTACATATTTGACTATAACATTTGATTACTACAAGACTTTCGAAATAAGTTTTTGTTTTATTTTGCTCTAAATTTTTATAATGTTAATTCGTCTATAAAGTTAAGTCTATTAAACCACATAATTTTTTACACCAAATTTATGAAAATAATTTTAAAAAAAACTACAATATATTTCAAAATTTAGAGAAATTTGAAATTAGCAAAAGTTTAGCAGTAATTTAGAGTTAGTTATTGTATAATTATTTTTTTAGCATAAAATCGTAGATTTAGAATTATATAACAATGTTTGTCCATAAATTCTAAGAACTTTTATTACAACAGCTTTTTGAGAAACAACTATTTGAAGTTTCTGCATTTTATTAAATCTCGAAACCGAGCCAATCTTCTGTCAAAAATTGTTGTTGGTTTAAATTATCGGTTTTTGATTTTAAAATCATTTAAAAATAATTACTTTTCAATATCGGGTTTCGTTTTTTTTTTTTTTTGCAATTCAATATGGCGGACAATTTTCTTAAAAGTGATCTGATTCTCTGGAAAATTTTCATTCACGATTTCTTGAGATTGGTAAATACACTCACAATATATTTTCCATTACCGACTGTAGTAAAAGTAATACCCAGAGTTTGTTTTTTAAATGAAGAATAAATTAAAATTCATAGAAATATATTTTTTAACTATTTCAATCATTCATAAAACAAACTATAAAAATACAGACTTTCAGTGGGAGTTGATAAAATAAAATTTTATCCAAAGCAGCGATTTTTAATTTAATATATTAGCCATTTTTAATCTTGAAAATTTAACTTCAGATTCTTCTTAAGCTACCTCAAAAGCAAGAGTTTGAAATTCAGCTAGGTTAAAAAAATGTATCCGCCATATTGGATTTCAAAAAAAAAAACATTTTGACATTGCTAACTTGAAATTCAGCTAGGTTTAAAAAAATTATCCGCCATATTGAATTTTAAAAACACCATTTTGGCCTTGAAAAGTAAATATTTTTGAATAATTATAAAAATTACTATGAATAATTTTAACTTCTCATGGAAAAATCATAATATATATGAACATACATGGTATTTTATATGGTCATACATTGATATACATGCTCATATATATCTATACATAGTTTAATACATGATTTCATATATAACAATATAACTTCGGATCCAAAATTTGAGGGTATATGGACTTATATGGTCATATATTATTATATGGGATCATATATGAATCATATGTGAGCACATATGATCATATATGATCATATACAGCCATATACCCACACATTTCGGATACAAAAATATAGTCATATGAGATTTTATTTATTTTATTTATTAATGTAATTATATACAAATTATATGTTAATACCCTAACCGAGCACTAGCAACAAAGGCCTTCGGCTCGTTGTAGCGAAAACAGACCAGAGCCTCTGGTGGGAATTGAACCCACGACCCCTGCACTAATAAGCTAGTACGCTACCAACTAGCCTACCGGGGCGCTCAGTCATATGAGATCATGTATTGTAATATATTGAACTATGAGTGGATGTGGATGATCATGTATGCCCATGTATGATTTTCACTTGGGTTGCACTAATTTTAAACAGCAGGGTTTTCTGGTTTAAAAATTCTGTTACAGTTTTAACTTTGGTTGTCAATACCCCCACTAGAAGATATAGTATAGTTCTAAATATCTGCAAAGTTAACTTTAGTTTCAGCGCATCTAGTAATCCTAGTGAGAAAAATACAAACTAGTAAGCGCTGACAAGGCAGCTCAACAGGTGGTAAAATTATTGGCAAAAAATGATTTCCCACTCCCATAATTGAAATATCATAAAACACTCAGATGTTCAAAAATATCAGAATTGCACTGGAAAATCAAAATTTTGAGCGTTAGCGCAACGATGTAATTTTTGAGTTATGCTGGGATTCGAACGCATTCCATGAGATGTTTGTAAAACAAATACTTGTAATACGCTTTTTGCAAACACTGGCAAATCGTCTCAAATAAATGTTCTTTCAGTTATTAATTTTTTGTATTCCACTGGTATCCAGTGGTTTGCCAGTACTTGGTTTTTTGTACCACTGGCTCATTCTGACTAGGTGATTTCAGAATTGGTAGAGATTTTTATTCGTATAAGTATGCGTAACCGAAACATCAATACCGGTAGAAACCAGTGTTATTTAAAATTTGCATTTTCACTAAAAAAAAAATAATTTTTACTAAAATGTGAAAAATACCAATTACAAAATACCTGTATTTTCGAAATCAAGAGCTTCATAATTGGTACCAGTTATCAATTTGAAAGGGTTTTAAAATGGATAACGCTATCAAAATGGTATCGGTTGCCAACCTTAGTTAAGACGATCACTGTTAATATGGGCATCACTTTTCACCAGTGAAAGGAAAACAACCAAAAAATTACTTAATTTACAAAATTGTACTTATGCACCTTATGCACTTTTTCGTGGTTATCAATACCTGTTTGGATTAGATCCTCATCATAAAACTATTATATTAGGTGAGTATTCATTAGGGTATCCCGATAAAAAAATAAATTGAAGTTATGCCACTCAACTGAATATGGGAAAATAAGTAAAACATTTTTTGTAGGGGATCATTAGTTTTCTATAAGTGTTTAATGTTGTCAATGTTGATGTATATTGGTGTAAAAATTTCCAAATTTTTCCACAAAATTGTTTTGGAAAACTTTGCGTAATGACGAGGCCGTTACAAAAAATATTTTTAAAATTGTTCTTTTATTATTTTGATCTCCTAATGCTTCGTTTATGGGGAAAAAAATATATTCATTGCAGACATACTCTTCTAGAAATAAATCTAAATAGCAGAAAACTCGACTAAAAATTACTTAATCTATATTTCACTAAATTAAGAAATCATGCGAATTTTGCGAAGAAAATAGTTATGGCCAAAGACTGTTTCAAATAAAGTTTTTATTATCTTTTTTATCCAACTACGCCCTCTATTAATAACAAAAGTCTACAAGTTGACTCGCTGACATATTTAAATAGATATAACATAGATATTTTGCAAGTTCAATTTGTTGCAATTTCAGTGAAAAATCACTATTTTTTAAAAAAAGTATTTAATATTTGATTTCAAGGATTTTTTTTAATTTAATTTTTTTTGCCATTTTTTAAGTTTTTAAAAAAAATTCCGCCATGGAAAATTTTTAAACCAATTTGTGGCAACCCTGGAATTATAATTTAAAATATTGCGCTGTTATTACAATTACTGATCCGATTAAATCGGTTCCTAAAGTTGTGTCGTAATATGACGACACTAAAATAATAAGGTCTAAAAAAGACCCTGCAGAAAAAAAGCTGCTAAATATTAGTGAGATAAGAACAGCAAAAATAAAACTGTTAAATATAAAAAATTTAACTAAATTTTACTTAAATGAAAATGACAATTTATCCTGCCAAAATCAGTGAAAAATGTTGCTTAATATTAGTTGACAAAAAATAGTAAAAACATTGAAAAATATTAGTTTTTTTGTTTGTGATGTTTTTAGTCTACTAATATTCAGAAAATTTGTTTGCTAATTTTAGCAAATTAAATTGTTTTTTTTTTTTCAATTAACTAAATTTTACGTCAAGTATAACTAAAATTTTGTATATTTAACAGTTTTATTTTTGATTTTCTTATCTTACTATATCTAGCAAAAAAAATGATAATTTTAGCATTTTTCTTGCAAAACCCTTTGATTTAATTTTTAGACTAAAGTTACTTCATGGACATTTTTAAATGCATTTATCATCGTTACGCAACTTTTGAAAGAAATGTGGAAAAATTTAAAAATATTTACACTAATATTAAAATCTTCAATCACTGGAAGAGAATTAAAAAGCCAATCCAATTTTTTTTCTGTTTGTTTTCCCCGTATTCAGCTCATTAATAGGCATCGTTTGACTGCAATTAATTTACAAAAAAAAAAAACTAATTTATCGGGACACCCTTACATATTATTCCTGTTGGTAATTCTTTAATTTTTTACAAATTTTCTGGCAATCTTCTGTATATTTTTGTTTTCTTTTAAACAATAATGGCAAATAATTTTCCTCTCATAGCAAAATTTAAGTATCAGACAATAACCACGATTTGCGAAATATTATCTATGACTACAATAACAAAAAACTATTTTCTATATAAGCATTCATTCATCATTTTTGGCTTTAATACTGGTAATCATAGTAATTGTCGCTTTCTGTAGGAAAATAAAATAACAGCCAAATAGTAAAAAAATAATAGTTTCATTAATCCTTTAAGGGATGAATTAATCAACAAAGAAACTTTGAAGAACATATTGAAATCAGTATGATTTAGTTGTAAAAAAATATATTTTTGTTTTCAAGCCTGAGATCAGTTTTCCCAATCAAATTTCTGTTGGCTTAACTAACCGTCCATAAAATCCCCTATTAAGTAAATGAGGATATTGATTTTTATAGAAAAATGTTTGTAATTCTACTTCTCCATTTCGGAATTAATATAAAAGCACAATAAAGCAATTAATAATCTACAAGTTTGGCTATAACCAAAAAAATTTCAAATTATAACTAAAGGTCTGCCACGTATTAATTTAAAAATTTCAATATTGTAATTTTTTTCGTTGGAAAATTCACACGATTTCTTATTTTAAGAGAATGTCTATTAAAATGAGTCGAATTCTTCGACTGGTTCAAAAGTTATGAGCAAAATCTAATATTCTTTGGATTAATATTAAAAAATAAGCTTCAGGAATACTTAGAATAAAATATCAGAGTTGAAAGTTGTTATATTTTCTATATTTTGCCGATAAATTTAAGTATATCATATTTTATTTATAAATCAGACAAAATATTGAATTTTTTCTTTTATCGTTCCATTAAGGGGTTAAAAATTCTCATACTAAATATTATTGCTCGCATCATCTTCACATGTGAGTTGTAGTTAATGTATTTTATGTTATATGTAGTTCTTCTTGGCTAAAGATTGTGTTGGAAATATTTTTCGGTTTTGAGGTCAACAACGGCCGCGTACTACATCAGCATCTCAGCCGGCAACATGCTTGTTAAAAGTATGTTGCTTTGCTGCAAGCCATTGAAACGACAAAAAAAAACAAGAAGAATTTTAGTTGTATTGTGTTTATGTTTAGCATGGAATTGGTTAATTTTATTTCTTTTTATAAGGTCTTATACCAGTCAGTATATGTGGTCAAGACATGTTGCAAAATTACAAGAGAGAAACAAAATTACTACAATGATGATTATTATTACGAGAATGTGTTTAAACAATCACACGGTTAATTGTTGATTTCCTATGAGAATTTAAGAATTTGTTTTTTATATTGTTGTTTATAAAAATCAAAAATCATGGTAAATGAAAAATATTTGAATTTTTTGTTTAACAAATTAAAAAAAATTGAGAAGTTTTTTTGTGATTTAACCTCAATTTTTAATATTGAACATTTTTTTTTAAATTTACCAAATTTATCCGTCTAATGCACAAATTTTTGTGGAGATTCGTTATTAAAATTTCACTTTATCGCTTAATTCTAAAAGTACATAACTTGGATTTGTGTTAATATTACTGTTAATATTATTTCCAAAATTGTAATTGAAATGACACCAACAATTAAAAAATATTTGTATACAATGAAAAAAAATTTGTAATTTCTTGTGCTATTTCAATTAATATTTTAAAAACTGTAAATGCAATTAATGCATTTGCTAACAATACTATATTATGAATTAATACCAAGAATTAGGTTTTTATGATTGCCACTTTAGAAATGTTCACTTTTCGAAAATTGCGAAATGTCATTAAAAATTCATTTAACCGTTTAAGCGATAAGAGGTTTTCTTTTAAGCGTTTCTTGTGAGTCCTTCGACCGAAATATATGTTCAGAGGAGGGACTTTAAATATTTTTTAAATTCTTCGAAAGTTTGTTTTAATTGAAAATTATCTTCAATTAAAAGTTTGTTATATTAACAAAAACATTAATTGTATTTAGAAATTGTTAAAATCCCAATAGTTTGTTAAAATTAAAATAATAGTTGTTTAATTTGTAAATAAAGAAAAATTATTTTTTTTTTGTTAATATTACAAAATTTTAATTGAAACGACACCAATTAATTGTGTTATGTTTTCTATTGAAGTAATTGTACTCCTTTAATTAAAATTTGTAAGATATAATATTAAAAAAATATTTTACTTTGAAGTTTTTCACATCATAACTTTCACAGAGCAAACAGATTCGTGGTGACAACCGAATTTATAGCCAATCGCATGATATGGTTGTGGTAGTCGAATTTTTCGGTTATGATAATAAGAAAAAAAATCAGTTAAAACAACAGTTAGTTGACTGTGACAAAAGAAATTCGGCTGCATTGATAGTCATAGCTACAAAAATTCGACTGGCAACAAATTCGGTTGCTATCATAAAACTGTTTTCTGGGTGTTTTTAAAATTTTATTTAAGTGACGTTAATTTAGAAGTTGGGGTAATTTTCGTTTTTTGAAAATTTCAAAATTTTAGAAAAAAATATACCTTACTTTTACAGAAATTAACAGAACAGAAATTTAAATTTTTAGATACTTCTAGCTAACATCGTGTTTATTGTCAATGTCTTCCAGTACGGTTAAATATTTTTTTAATTTGTTTTCTTTTTTAATTTTACAAAACTTTGGCGAGTAGTTGCCTTTGTTTTAAACTGTTTTTCTATTTAAAAATAAAGGGTGTCCCAAGAAGAACGCAATTTTTAAATCTGGCAACATTCGAAGTGTCATTGTTTGAAGAAATTGAAGAAATGAATGTGGAGGGCAGGTGGTTCCAACAAGACGGCGCCATATGTCATACAGCCAGAGAAACAATTCAATTGCTGCATCAGTCATTTCCCGGTCGTGTTATTTCGCGTTTTGGAGATCAGAATTTTTTTCTTTGGGGTTTTTTGAAGTCGATGGTTTACGCGAATAATCCGACGACGACTCAAGCCTTAAAAGAGGAAATTGGACGCTGCATTTATGAAATACCGCAGCATTCATGCAAAACGGTCATTGAAAATTTCATTAAATGATCACGTGCATGCCAGCAAAGCCGCGGCGGCCATCTGCACGATATATTGTTACATACATAACCTCATTCTGTCTACTTTACGATATAATAAAGTTTCACGATTTTTTTTTTAAATATCTGTGTTTTATTTAAAATTTAAAAATTGCGTTCTTCTTGGGACACCCTTTACAAAACAAATATTAGCGCAGTTATTTAAAAAACACACTAAAGAAAAGTCTTTCGTAAAAATCGTTAAAATCAGTTATTTTTGATATTATTAAGGAGATATAAAAAGTTCGTGGTGTTTTTAAAAATTATTGTTTAGTTTACTGGCCATCGCCCCTTTCTACACCGCTCTGGGATCACCAAATGCAGAGCATAAGCTTTATGCCGCGAACATGGGACTTTTCGAGGGATGTTGATGGCTAAACGTCAACTAGTTTTCCTGCACTTAATATATTTTGTAAGTTAAAATAACAGAAAATACCATAGAAATGATATTTCATTTAAAAACCGGTCTACTTACCTTTCATTTAAATTAAATGGCTTTTTTTATTAATTTTGAAACGTTGTTTAAACAACTCCCACATCAGTAAAAAAAAAATGATTAATTAGTTAAAAATAAATGTTAAAATTTGACCTACCAATTCCGAAAAAATAACTGATTTTTTTATATTATTTCTTCAAATCGAGTTTAAGATCTTTTTACAAGAAATAATAATGATTATTTATTATTTCCTTCCAATATTTCGTCTCCACATTGGGTGACTTCTTCAGGGAAATTATATAATTTTTTCAATTTTTTTCAATTTTTTTTTGTAATTTTTATCTACAAAATGTATACTCACACAGTATAAAACACATTTTGTGTGAATGACCATATAGTGTCTGTTCACGAAGTTCTTGAAATTTGAATTGAAATAATTTTTTATGTAAACAAACAATTTAAATAAAATCAAATTGAAATTTTTAAATATATATTTTTTTGAACAGACAGCAAACAAAATTTGATGAAAACCTCAAATTTCCTTTTTGTGGGTAAATTTTTATTAAATTTCAAAAAAAAATAAAAAAATAAATGAAACTGAGAAAAATGAGTAAATGTCAGTAAACCATTTTGAACAAATGTATAAAAAAATATTTCTCTAAAAAATAAATGTATGTTCCTTTATTTTGAACTGAAGTTAAAATTGTTTTATTAAACTACAAACATAAACTATAATATAATAACTGATTTATAATAATTGATTTAACTATGAGTGATTTTTTTCTCTGTGTAGGGCAGAGATTTGAAGGTTAAACTCGTGAGTTATATTGTTTTTTCATGTACACTAAACATTAAATTTTTTAGATTCCTCGAAATGTGTACAACAAAATGTCATTAACACTTGTTGTCGGGTATTTAAGTTACACCCGCTTTAAGGCATAATAACTAACATTGTACGAGGCCATTGCTGACAATAAGCAAAAATGCAACTAATGATTAAATTACATGAGGAGAAGTATGGCAGTAAAGAAAATTTGAAAATTTACAATATTGTATTAAATTACATACAAACCAAGTGACGTTTCTCTAATGTGATGTTGTCTGAACACCCTTAAATATTAAATACATTTAAATATTTTTTACCTAGGGTTCTATTATATTTCGGCATGTCGGTCACTTACAGTGAATGATAAACGAATAAAATCTTGAAATGATTCACTGGAATTTAGCCTTATTTACACTTTACTTTCAGCAATATTGTGTATTGGGATAGTTTGATGCCAAGACATAAAAACCAAAAAAAAACAAGTAATTTACACCACTCTTCTGTAGTTTTAAATTTCAATGTCAAATACTGACAACTATTACTAATGCTACCTTTTACAAAAAAATATTAGCAATAACAATTATTTAAAATTATTTGCAAAAAAAAAGAGTTTAAATATGTAGTACTTCTACAACAGTAATTTAAAATCACTTTAACCAACAAACTACAAGATACCAATTTGTGAAAGTCAAATCTATGAAATTTCAATTGTTGGTCAAGGTTTTTGTTTGAAATTTTGTTAATTTTAAACATAAATAAATTACAAAAAAAAAAAAAAATAACAACTACTAAATTTGCATACTATAAGAAATAAAGCAGAGAGATTGAAAAACATACCAAACTGACCAAATTGAAACGAAAAGTTAAAGTTCAAACTCAAAATAAACTGTGGGTAGGAATTTTGAAAATTAAGGACAATAACTTCTTTACTACAAAATTAAACTAAAATGTTATTGTTTATAAATTAATTGTTATAAAAATATATGAAAATTTAAAAAAAATCACCTTTACTTAATTTAACCCTCAAATGCGCAATGTTGCTTTTAGGCATAATTAAAATTTTAGGGTTTATTTTTAAAATTAAAACTTTTTAATCAACAAAGATAAATTATGATAATTTACAATATTATCTATTCAATTTTTTTTTGTATGAAAACCAGTCAAGTCGAAAATTAAAAAAATGAAATACAGTTGCAAAAAAAATAACAAAAATATTAAACCTCACGTGAGGATGGTGCTAAAGTCTCTTTTGTAGAAATATAATAATAATTTCAGTTGAAGGACCCACTCAATTTCAGACTTGTTATTGAACAAATATTTGATATTTTTTTTTTTTTATTTCATTAATCTTTTTCTATCGGACTGGCAGTCCAGGGCTGGCAAAACTATGGTGGATTGTGAATTTTCGGTGGCACACGATATTTTGTTAAATATTTTACAAAAGAAAATTAAATTTTATTAGGAGACCAGCGAAATATTCTATTTAAATAACTATTGAATTTTTTAATCGATTATGGTTAATATTTTAATAAATACATTATAAATCAACTTTAAAAATTAAAAAAAAAAAGAAAATAATTTTTTTCAGTTTCCAATTGAACTTCGTTTACTTCTACTAAAATAGGTTGCTACAACTGAATATGGGTTTTCACAGCAAAATTCAATTAATACACAAAAGTTTTATTTGCATTTTTGCAAAAAAAAAAAAAAATCAGGAATCACATTTGAATATGCGTGTGTTAATTGAATTTATTGGTTGTAGCAACCAAAATACAGTTTTCAATTCGGTTGGCAATACATTGATAAACCACATATAATTTCGATCAAACTCCGACAAGAGTCCTTATGCTTTCTTATGAACAGGGCGGAAAATATTAATCTAAACGAAATTGCCTAAAAAATTCATTTAAGGAAATATCGGGAAGGTTGTTTATATGTGAACTAGGTACAAATATGGTCCAATTTTTTTTAACTTGAAGGCATTGTGGCATACAACATTTTCAACCCAAATTTCAAACAGATTTTTACAGTTTTGTGTGTCTAAATACCACTGAAGCGCAATTTAGAAAGGACCTTCCTTTGACATGTATTTTTTACAACAAAAAAAATAACAATTTTTGACACACTGCAAAAAAGTTTTGTTACCCCTGGTTTACAGTTTTGTGTGTCTAAATACCACTGAAGCGCAATTTAGAAAGGACCTTCCTTTGACATGTATTTTTTACAACAAAAAAAAAATAACAATTTTTGACACACTGCAAAAAAGTTTTGTTACCCCTGGTTTACAGTTTTGTGTGTCTAAATACCACTGAAGCGCAATTTAGAAAGGACCTTCCTTTGACATGTATTTTTTACAACAAAAAAAATAACAATTTTTGACACACTGCAAAAAAGTTTTGTTACCCCTGGTCTAGAAAAACATACTGTATCACATTTTCCTAAAACTAAAGTTAATATATTTAATATTGTTGTAAAATTTTCCTTAGCAAGAAAAAACTTGTCTACTGTCAAAATAGCGCGTCATTCCAAAGTACATTGATTTTCCCCTAGAGGCTTTTTTGGTGGCAAAATAATCAAACCACCATTTAAAATCCAAAACGACCAAAAACAAAACCCATGATATCAAAGCTGTCTATACGCATAACATTAACAAGTTTTTCTTTTTTTTTTAACCAACAAAAACATTTATTGATAATAATCCCAGCAAAACTTGTTATTACCTGGTAATGTTAAATGTAGTGTCAAAGTAAAGCAAAAGTTGAAGAATATGTCCAACCCTTTACCAAGATTTTGCTGGGATACTCGTACTTACGCAAGTCTATGTTTAAAACTCACCTCGTAAGTTTAGTTTTTTGTTGTCTTCTTTTCATCGCAACAGGTGAAAATCATTTTTATGCGTATTTTTCAAGTTTGATGAATACGAACGTATACAAAAAACAAACACAACAAAAATCATTTTGTCTGGAAAAACAATTTTTTCGTAGTGTGTAAAACAGTAATTGACTTTTGTGCCGCATTTATGCTGAAAAGTGGTTTCGGTAGTCAATTATTGGGGACATTACATTATTTACACTCGAAAGAAAGCTTTCGATAAAAAGTTAAAAGTCAAGTTAATTTTTAGCAAACTGAGAAGGTTTACATATCGAGACCATATATTCAATACCTTCTATTAACCAATTTGTTACTCATCAGAATGAATGTATGATGGGAAACTGTTCATTGATGACAGCTACACCTCTGTCAAAAATTTCAGACAGAAAACAACTATTAGAGTATTTTTTCTTAATATCAACCTTAAGATCTATTTTGAATGCAATACCCTCGATCAGCCACATTAAGGTTATTGATTAATTACATATTTATTATTTCTACATATATTACACTAAGTTATTTCCTACAACTGTACTTAATTTATATCAGCATGTCCCATAAAATACGTATTCCGGATTTTTAATGAAATAAAAAATAAATAAAACATAACGAAAAATTATTGTAGAGTACTTTAAGAAGATTTTGTGAGATTCATATTAAAATTTACCATGGTTGGCATTCAATACCTTTTCATAATAACGGTGGTTGGCTACCACACCTACTTTAAGACCAACATGAAAATTTTAAAATGGCCATTCTATTAAAGTTAAGTTTCTTTTTGTATAACCGGGTTTATTGCACTACCTTACGGTTCAATTTTGAAACATCTTAAACTACCGTTATAATAACACTAAACTACCGAAATACCGATTTATAACGGTATTTTGCAAATATAACAAAATTTAACAGTTAGTATTATGAAATATGTCCTGTGATATTTGAAGACACCTGACACATTGCAATCGCAGTTTTAAAATTTTCGTATCGGTATTGATCAGAGCGTGATAGACGACTACCGTTATAATGAAAAGGTATTGCTTGCCAACCATGACATGTACAGAATGAAAATTATCATTGCTAGTAAATATTGAAACAAAGTCATTGAATAATTTTAAATCACTGCGGCGATTTTTTAATATTGTACAATAATAAATAGGGATTTTGGGTATTTTTCTATCATATTATTTTAAAATGATTCTTGGTATAATTTTAGTTTTTTTTTGCACCAGCAGTAGAGGATCGAAAACTATTTTTGTCCAATTTAATTATAATGTTTGTAAGATTAGTTTTTAATAGTGCGAAATGTTGTATAAATCTCTTCTCATTTAGGCTCTCATACCAGCAAAATATCATTATTTTTATAATAATTTAGTTACTAGTAAGATAAAGTCAAAGTAATAGCAAAGTATGTAGCGGTGTCCAATTCGAATAGTGTTAATAAAATAAAAACTTTGAAATTTACCATGGTTGGCATTCAATACCTTTTCATAATAACGGTGGTTGGCTACCACACCTACTTTAAGACCAACATGAAAATTTTAAAATGGCCATTCTATTAAAGTTAAGTTTCTTTTTGTATAACCGGGTTTATTGCACTACCTTACGGTTCAATTTTGAAACATCTTAAACTACCGTTATAATAACACTAAACTACCGAAATACCGATTTATAACGGTATTTTGCAAATATAACAAAATTTAACAGTTAGTATTATGAAATATGTCCTGTGATATTTGAAGACACCTGACACATTGCAATCGCAGTTTTAAAATTTTCGTATCGGTATTGATCAGAGCGTGATAGACGACTACCGTTATAATGAAAAGGTATTGCTTGCCAACCATGACATGTACAGAATGAAAATTATCATTGCTAGTAAATATTGAAACAAAGTCATTGAATAATTTTAAATCACTGCGGCGATTTTTTAATATTGTACAATAATAAATAGGGATTTTGGGTATTTTTCTATCATATTATTTTAAAATGATTCTTGGTATAATTTTAGTTTTTTTTTGCACCAGCAGTAGAGGATCGAAAACTATTTTTGTCCAATTTAATTATAATGTTTGTAAGATTAGTTTTTAATAGTGCGAAATGTTGTATAAATCTCTTCTCATTTAGGCTCTCATACCAGCAAAATATCATTATTTTTATAATAATTTAGTTACTAGTAAGATAAAGTCAAAGTAATAGCAAAGTATGTAGCGGTGTCCAATTCGAATAGTGTTAATAAAATAAAAACTTTGAAACTTTAAAAAAATTTGCATTCTTTTTTTACTGTAAAATCCCCTCTGTCAGCCAAAAAAAGTATTCAAAGTTTTTAATTGCAATACCCTCTATCAACCACAGCGCTGCAAATAACGTTAAATATTGTGATTATACTTAGTATTCAGAAGTCATATTTCATAATTATTTTAGAACAAATACTGTCCGATACTTTAAGAATTTGGCCATAAATCAGTTATGTATCTCTCCTGTCTTTTAGTTCATGGAAGGTATTAAATATAAGCTCTCGATGTATTTTTTTTAATTATTTGCTGGAATGAGCAAATCTTTTTGCCTTTTTGGTTTAAAACTTAATATATGGAATATGTTTCCCAGATTTGTACTGCTTCACTAAGATGATGATACTACTAATACTATTCATTTACAAAATAACAGATCAACAATTCATAAAACTCCATGTTGAAATATATTCAAAAAATAAATTAACTTATGGCGCAGTTTTTTTTTAATTGTTGGCAGACCGACTTAAATTTATTGAAATATTTTAAAAATTACTTTTTTAAACAAAATTACTTCAATTGAATTAGAAGTAAAATTTTTATATTATTTTACTAACATTTTTTTTGGGTGTATATATGAACGTATATAAATTAGCTCGTACTGTAAGTCTACGAGTACATTATGGACATGATCATGTTTATAAATATGCTGGGTGTGGATGTTAGCAAAATAAAAAAAAAAACTTAAATAAACGCAAAAAAAAGTTGTAAACCACAAATCTATGATAGAAAGTTTGTTAACACTGGGAATATCCGCTTGTCGAATTTTGATTTTTTTTTTTTGTTCAGTTTAGATATTTGTTTTAAGATTTGGTAGAAAGTGTGAGATACGAAAATCAAAGTAACTTCTAACTAATATAGTATAAAAAATTCTTAAAATTAATGTACAATTTCTGTTACCTAGTTTTACTGATTTTAAAACAAAAGCATTATTTAAACCTTTAATGAACAAGTCTTTTCTAAATAAAATCAAGCTGTATTAGACACGCAAAATAAACAACGCTTATTTTTGCTAAAATGGGTAATTAAATTAAAAATAAATCCAGAAAATCAATGATAAAAAAATTCATATTTTTGCTCTATTTGTAAGTGTCACCAAGATATTCCGAAATTTTAATAGGTTAAAATTTATTTCTATAAATAGGCCAATAAATGAAAAATCATTTAGAAATTTTGATATTGTCTTGATATATTTATAAAAAAATAGGGAGTATTATCCATATGGCCACCAGGTCTAAATATGGACCGCTTCTAACTAAAAACAATTTGCTTAAGCCCATTTGAGTCACTGTACCAAATTTTATTAAAATATATTTTAATTTTTAACATGTAACGGACGAGCAAACATAAGAGCCAATATTCGTGAGGTCCGCCTTTGTGCCGATTTTTGTAGTTTTTTTGTTTCATTCTATTTTCATTTACTAATTTTTAGAATTTCGAATAATCTCTCTATCTCGTTTTCTTAAAAAGTACATTTTCTTTAAAAGTACCTTTCCTTAAAAAGTACCTTTTCTTAAAAATTACCTTTTCTTAAACAGTGCATTTTCTTAAAAAAGTACCTTTTCTTAAAAAAGTACCTTGGTGGAAAAAGTACATATTATTAAAAAAGTACCTTTTATTAAAAATGTATATTTTATTACAAAAAAAAAAACTTTTATTACAAAAGTACCTTCTATTAAAAAAGTACATTTTCTTAAAAAAGTACCTTTTCTTAAAAAAGTACCTTTTCCTAAAAAAGTACCATTTTTAAAAAAGTACCCTTTATTAAAAAAAATTAATATAAAAAAACCTTTTATTAAAAAAGTACCTTTTATTAAAAAAGTACCTCTTATTAAAAAGTACCTTTTATTAAAAAATACCTTTTATTGAAAAAGTAACTTTCATTAAAAAGTACCATTTATTAAAACAGTACATTACATTAAAAATGTACCTTTGGTTAAAAGAGTACCTCTTATTAAAAAAGTGCCTTTTATTAAAAAGTAACTTTTTATTATAAAATTACCCTTTTTAAAAAAAGTACGCCAGACTTTCTGTTTAAACTAAAATTATGTAAAAAAAATTCTTTATTCTTATCCGAAAATTTTGATCACTGCAACCCCATCAGTTAAATAGCAAAAAATTCGACTGCTATATAGAAATTAACAGGAATAGCAGATGGTCTGTCCTATCAGAAATTTCAGCTGCTTTTAATGCCGAATTCGCTCCCTAAATTGATTTTAAACTAATTTACAACTGTTAAACATTTTCAGCTGATTTTGTTTGAAGCAAAAGTAATTCAATTTGTAAAAACATTTTTTTTAAATTTACCTTCATTTCCTTTGAATAATGAATAATCCACTAAAGCGTATTCCTTATCAAAATAAAACCAAAAACCGCAAAAAGGGTAATTTTGTGTTGATGGCGATGATTATTTCAGTATGACAATGCAGTCTACAGGATGTAACAGGTTAATTGTAAAATGTCAACTTTACATACAGGAAGAGTTGGTGGTAACCATGAAGATTAAGGGTGTCTTTGAAACAAAACACACAAATTTTTGAAAAAAATTCAATATCGTAAAACAAGTTAAACCTCTTATGTTTTTGATTATTTATTTAAAATTGAATGCTTATTAACAAAATGATGATTAATGATTTATTTTTGTATTAAAAAACAATTATAGTTTAATTTTTTTTTTAATTTTTAATAAAATTCGTTACACTTAATAAATTGCATTGGTTAGCAATTATTTACTTCCGTATTTGCAGAATATAGTAAATATGATTTATTTTTTTTAAATAAATATTTTGTTAAGATGTTGTAATGGTTTATTTAGTACTAAATATTTTATTCGTAATTTCGTAATATTGTTTTTACTTCCTTATGAAATAACTGTATTTTTTATAATTTTATTTAATTAAATTTTATTTTTTACTCAATTATTCACACGCTTTCACTTTGTCTCACAAATATATTTTATTTTCTTTAACTTTGCACTTCTGTTTTGTAAAAAAAAAAAATATACATAAATTATTATCAATTTCAAAATTTTCACAGATGTTTTTGTTAAACTTTAACTATTTTTCATATTTTGTTTTTAAAACTGCATTCGTAAACAAATTTTTGTTGTGAGTACTAATAGTAAAATATATATTTTTATTCAAATATTTTATAATCGATATTTTCGTTTATTCACTTCAAAACTGGTTATTGGACGTAAAATTTTTGTTTACCTGTTTTTTACATCTTTTGTTTATTTTTTTTTTTTAATCTAAAAATTAAATCGATTGTATATCAATAGAAAGTTGTCTTTTTTAATAGACATTTGTTAATCACAAACACATATGATACGTATTCATTTGTAGGTTCGAAAAGAAAAAACCTTCAAAACCCGCTAAAATTTCATTACAAATTCCAACTCTTATAACACCAAAATGACAACTAGCGTAACTCCCGGTATAAACGTTTATGCCGTTGCACGTATTGGCTTGAAATGTAAACAATTCATAGTAGATGATATCGAAAATACCGAAAACAAAAAAATATCTGGTTTATTGTTTATATTTCCACTTTCCTCTCTTTTTAAAAAACAAAAAATAATGCTTTAACATATTTGGAGTGATATATAACGTAAAGTTAACAGTGGCAGATAATGATATTTTAAAAATGTTAAATGTTAGATCATGTTAACTGATCAACAGTTTTATAATATACGATTTTCTGTTAAGTTTTACAGTAATTTTAAAACGAACAAAAGTTCTTTCCTATCAATGCAGTAAAGAATGTATTCTTAACATATTTCTTTCGACTCTTAATACTTGTTGCTCTTGAATACCGGCGATATACACAAAAAAAAATCAAAAATTTTTAGATCTTTAAACGTGCCTATAGGAAATATTTTCAATACACCATTTGCAGTTCCACAGCCTTCAAATCTCATATTATTACAAATTACATAAAAGCTCTTTATCCTTTCGCTATATTATATCAGGCTCTATGCAAATCACCCAACTACTATTTAACGCCCTCCTATTGGCTCTGGTAGAGATATCAAAAATATAAATTGCTATTAAGGGGTTAAATTTTTATATTAAATTTTTTTTATATTTTGTATGTTATATTTTACTATTTTGAAAATTGTTTCTAGCTGTATCGAATTAGATCTATATTCTCGTTTTTCGGATCGAATTCTATCTCGTCTATATCGTATTTAATAGAAGTTTTTTGTAATCCACACAATTTTTTTTTTTTGCTTGGGTTAAGAAAGATTTCTTACAAATCTATATTCTATCATATATTATTGTATATTATGTTATATTCTAGTTGATATTTATTATCTCATCATATATACTTGGTTTAACTATATATATGATCATATCTAGTTCCATGTATAATTATATAATACTACACTTAAAAAAGTTTGTAAGTTAAAATAACTGAAAATATCCTTTAAAAGAAATGATATTTCATTTAAAAACCGGTCTACTTAATTTTCATTTAAATTAAATGCCATTTGTTATTTATTTTTAAATGTTGATTAATCAACTGACACATCCGTAAGAAACAAATGATATAATCAGTTAAAATAAATGTCAAAATTTTACCTACCAATCCTTAAAAAATAACTGTTTTTTTCATTTATTTGAAATTATTTCCGTTTTTGTATTTTTTGTTTTTTTTTTTAATATACTCGTATAATACAAAATGTATGTATGTATATGAAGCTATAAACACTTTTTGTGTGAATGTCTTTGTGTATGTATGTGTGTTTATGAAGTTCTTGTAATTTGTATTGAAAAATGTTATATATATACAACCAATTTAAATAAAAAAACAAATTGAAATTTTTTGAATATTTTTTTTTGAAACAGACAGCAAACAAAATTTAAATTTGTAATAACTGTTACGGACACAAATAAACCACAAGTTTCCGTTTTGTGGGTAAATTTTTATTAAATTTCAAACAAATGAAAAAAGTAAATGAAACTGAAAAAAAACGGTAAATGATAGTAAATTATTTCGAATAAATGTATAAAACAGTTAATATAGATATTTCTTTAAAAAATAAATGTATTTTCCTTTATTTTTAAATGGAACGGAAAACTTTTTTATTAAACTACAAACAGTTAACTACATAATATTCTGAGTGTATAAATTCAAATTTAACACATTTTGATGAGGACTAAATTCGGATGAGGCTGTGTCAAACCTCATGCTATTTCATCAAATAAGATCTAATTCAATTAACTTATGATCTTATTGTATCAGATTAAATATAATATAATGCAAAATGATGTTCCCTTTTTTTGGATAAAATTATATAAAATATGAAAAGTCACAAAATATTCCTTTTAAGTGAGATATTTAAAAAATGTTAAAAAGTCTAACGCCTGAGATATATTAAAACTATTTTTTTTAATTATATCAAGTAATATAAAATTATATATTATGTGATATGGAAATTATATATTAATATATAAAATTATATCGCAACTTGTTTCATCGGGTAGTTAAGAGTGTTGAACATATTTGCATACTTAAGAAAATAACTATCTATATTTTTGGCAGGATCTGTCGGTTTTTGATTGAGATTCATCAAAAAAAAAACCGTAATTTTTCAAAAAGTCTTTAGGAATAGCTACTTTAAAAATGTGACAAAATTTTTTATTTTAAAATGGTTCAAAAAATTAATATCAGTTTGTTTTGTATTACATTTAATCTCAACTATTCAGGAAAAAAAATCGTATTTATAAAAAAGTTAACCTTTTAAATTATTTTCAAAGTTTTAAGATATTGTACCTTATTTCAACCTATTTCTAAATATGTTTCAACAATTGTCATTTTTATTATTTTTGCTTGGTAATTCCTGTACTGTAATTTTAAGATTAAATCTTCTTGTGCAGGGTGTGACATTAATAAATAAATAAATAAATAAATAAATAAATAAATAAATAAATAAATAAATAAATAAATAAATAAAATTTCAATTATAAAGAAAATATAAAAAATAGATAAATTGCCAAAATTAGAATAATTTCGAATGCATTTTATTAAATACATTTTGGGAATTTAAAATACAATATTACTGTAGGCCTATTTTAAGTTTAAAATTATATTTTTTATTTAATCAAATTGAATTAAAAAAAAAACAACAAAAATTTACATAAGGCAAAACAAATGTTTTATAATATTTTACAGTTCTCTGATTGAATTCTAATTGCCAGGCAAAAGCTGCTCATTTTATAGAGGTCCTCATGGACAAGATCCGATTTCGAATTTATTGGTTGGAATATTTAAATACATAAACAAAAAATAGTTTTATAAGCACTGTGAAAAATCGGAAAAATCACTTTTGAAGACACGTATTTGTAAAAACAAAAAAATCACCGAGTACAAAAAAGCACCAAAAAATAATCTAAAACCACTTAAATGTGCAACACTATTTCTTTTAATGAAAATAAAATTAGTAAACTTGAAATCAATGCGCATTTCCAACTGGGTATAATTGTTTAATATAAACAAATGAAAAAATTGTATGTACACAAATACTTGCAAAATCAGACGCCATGTTTGTTTACGAATTTCTCAAGCAAAAGAAAATTAAGAAAGAGAGTCAACAATTTTCTTACGTAAATGTTAATGTTACGTTATAAATACTTAAGCTCCGTTCACATTATCACACACAAGTGTTCCTACTTTACTTTATGCAAGTATGATGTTGCAAGATGAAATTGTATGTATTTTATAAAAGTATAAAAGTGTTCAGACTGTTACCGACACCCTTGTTGTTGCGAATCAAAGCATTTTTTTTCTCTTCAAATTGTTATTTTTTTCACCTTTAGTTGCTTCTAATCTTTGTTTACATTTACTTATGAATAACAAATGGTAGCTTTTTATGAAATATTTTAAAAAAGTGTTAACAGTTTCTAAAATGAACACTCGAATTTTTTACACAACATATTTCTGACATTTTTATTACAGTTTTGCGATAATGTGAACGGAGCTTTATCAACATAATATACAGTAATATATATTTAAATTTTCAATTACATACTGGATACATATTTATATTTGAAAGAACATATTGAAACACAAACAATTTCTAAATATAGATTTTGACCGACCAACTGAGAATACCACTTGAAACTTTATATTCTATTCATATATTGTATCTTCTATGTGCATTAAAATTTACTTAAATTGATTAAGTTTCTTAAAAAAAAATTAATTTTGTATATGAAATTGAATTGCAAAATAGTTTTCATTTACTTAACCATTTTTTTTATTATAATAAATGAAGTGCATGTTTTATTTTCATAAATCTCATTTGCAGTACATGGTACTCGGCTTACGTTAATTAAGATCACTCAACATACTACAACTTTGTTGTACCAAATGTATGAAAGTCATGGTTGTCAAACACTAACGCTAAAATATCATTACCAATTCGAAACCCTTTCAAAAGACTTGTCGTTAATCTTAAAATACCAATAATGATAAAAAAAATCTTAAAATACGGTAAACCTTAAAATGACCGAACGAAATAATTTTAAAATGTCGTTAACCATAAAATAATTTTGAAATACCGTTAGAGCCAATTTACACAGTGACTTTTTTGCTTGCAATACTTGCTTGCAATGCTTGTTTGATGGCAAACGGTGTAGAGAAGCAAGCGGGGCACAGTGCTTTGTTCTATAGACAAAAATCAAAAATAAAATGTTGGTTATGAATATTAATAAATAATACATTTTTGGAAAGATTATAAAGCACCTAAAAGATATGAAAAAAAATTTTGGTTAAACTCTTTTTGACAATTTTAAGCAATAATGGTATAACAATAAATATGGCTTTTAGTTGTTTCACGAAAAAAAATATATAAAATTCATTTTTTAAAAAATTAATTAAAGGTTAGGTTTTTATTTTGTCTTAATATATTTGTAATCGATATTTGTAATGTACAGTATAAATCTTTAGTACAATTATTTTTATGGATCTGAAAATTACTTTTTTTTTGTGTTAAAAAATCGAAATTTACAAAACTTTGATGGAGTAAAAAAATAAAATACGAAAAATGGGTTATTTTTTGTTGTTCTTCAAAGTATATACTATTATCTCAAAGATAATGAAAAGAATTGAACCAATTTTTCCACAAATTACAAAAAAACATGTCTTTATATATGTCTATTTTCTTAATTTGTACTAAAATTTGTTCCACTCTTAAAGTGCCAAAATTTGAAATGACGTAAAAAATAATAAATATTTACGATAAATATGGATGAAAAATATATTTTTGGAAAGATTATAAAGTAGCTTAAAATCGTGTAAGACATTATTTTGGTTTTACTTTTTTTTAGAGCCACGAGAGGGCGCTAAACTTAGAGAATTTGAAGCAAAAATAGTTAAACACAAAAAAAATTTCAGATGTTTCACAAAAAAAATTTAAAAATTAAGTTTTTGTAATAAACTAAATATATTAATTTTTTTGTAAGTTTTTATGTAAATCTTTTAATATTTTATTATTTTTTTTTTTTTGGATTTAATTTATAGATTTTGTGTTGTTAAAAACCTAAAATTTAAAAAATTTTGATGGAGTAAAAAAAAATACGAAAAAAGTGTTATTTTTTTGTAGTTTTTTAAAGTTTATACTATTATCTCAAAGATAATGAAAAGAATAGAACAAATATTTTGCAACTAATTATAAAAAATCATGTTTTTAAAAATGTCTATTTTCATGATTTTTTCATAAATTTTATGCAATTTTGTAGTGTTAATAATTAAAATGAAGTTAAATAAAATAAAGTTCCCCGATAATACATTTTTAAAAAAACATATTTTTAGAAAAATTATAAAGCGTTGTGTGAAAAAAATTTTGATTTTACTCTTATTTGTACTACTAGAGGGCGCTAAATACGTGGAATTTTAAGGAAAACTTGTTAACAAGAAATCGGTTTAAATTAGAGATATCAGGAATAGTGTATTCGAGTGTATTCGCCAGTGTATTCAAAATAACGAATATTTGGTATTCGGTTCAAAACGAATACCGAATACCGCTTATCTTCTAATTAAATCAAGTACCAAATTTTAGTAAGCTACAATAACTCCTTTTATTTTTCTCCACTCGTTATATGGGAACAAAAAAGGGACAGTTTTCATTTTTTGTGCAAGTTTTTGTTATTTCTCTTTCACACTCATATGTATTCTTCTTCTTTTAGATATAATTTTGGAAGCAACTTTGAAAAGGGAATTAAGAAAATTGCATGCAATCAATTCCATCTTATAAATTTGCTCTTAAAATAGTCAAACGAAATAATTTTCAAATACCCTTAAAATATCAATAACACTTATCGTATGAAACGGTTGCCAACCCTGATGAAAACTATGTTGAGCTGATCTTCTAGTTTTAACATTTTGCATTATTGCTGTTGTCAGACAAGTTGTGACACAATTCCAAAAGATATTCATTATTAATAAATTGCCACGATTTTCTAGAGCATCTTCTTATTAAAGAAAAATCTTGTTCTGTTTTCTCACAACTTAAGATTGAGATAAAATTAGCTTAAATTTGATATACGAAATTATTTCTGTATTCTCATACACCAAAATTTTGTTCTTCTCTAACCAGTGGCGTTTTCAGGATTTTATTTCGGTAAAATATTTTTTTCTTTTAAAGTTGGTAATTACAAAACCTAATTTTTTATTTTTTTTGCTTCAAATAGCATTTAAAACAAAATTTACAGCTTTTAAATTTATATGAAATTTTTATTTAAAACTTATTTATCACATTGACTGATATCTATTTTATAATTTTAATATACAACTTAAAAAATAATACGACGTGTTTGCGACATAAAACTGTCAACAATTTTTTCTGGGTATGCCTCTTCACAGTAGATTCTATGCAGAAAGACCTTCGCCCATTTAATTTCTTAAGTACGGTTCGATTATTTTTGTGTTGTAAAGCTTCTCTCCGCTTTAGATCATTAAAATTACATAAGTCTACAAAATTCATTTAATGTCAACGACATTTTCAATACATTTTTATGACCGGAAAATCTCTTTATCAAACTTGAGATTATTTTATCCAAATATGGAATTAATAAGACTGATCTTTAATATTCCGTTGTATCAAACATTCGTTCAAATTTACAGACAGATGGTAAATTTGTGTTCCTACCCTTTTTAGTAACTCTGGCTCTATACCATACAGCTTTACTATTTTAGTTGTCCAGAATTTGCATTTAAAAAAATAGCAATTGAAAATCAAAAAGTAGAATTTTAAATATAAAAAATATTATTTCAAATTACAATAAACAAACATCATTTCAAATTCATAAAATATCACTTGAAATTAAAATATATGAAATGCTACCAAAAAGTTATTCTATGAAAATTTGGACATGAATATTCCACGTTCCTGTGATATCTGTGCTGTTTTGGGTTTTCATAAATTCAATAAATACTCAGGTTTAAACTGATTTCATATGAAAGCTTGGATCATATTACTGAAATATTGCAAAAATGCAAAACATTTATTTGCGAATTAAAAAAAAAACACTTCTTCGACTTAAAAAAAAAGTGACCAACTTTAAGCCGCGATAAACCGTGAATTACATCGAATTTTGAAAATAAAAAAATTCACAAATATCATGGGAACGTGGAAAAGCCACGGTCAAATTTTAAGAGAAATCCAAAGATCGTTTTAGATTCTTTTGGAATTACTGCAAATGTAATTAAGAAAACATCAATTGAAATTCAAAAACACCAAATTAAATAAATATTTGGTAAATTTCAATAGTTTTTTTTGTTTGTGTTTCGATTTTTTTTATTTAAATTGATCTTTTTTAGGTATTAATCGCAAATTTTTTAACTTTATTTGTAATTTTTTGAATATAAATTGTTTTCTTTTATTTCGGATTTTTTTTTTTTAATTTCAATTGTCCTTTTTAGGCATTTTTGTCTAAATAAGAGGGTAATTTTAAATTTTAATTATGGCAGCACTGGCTTAAATATTTTCGTTTTATAAAAAAAGTCTTTGTTTTTATGAAATTTATCTCTAAGAAAATTACTATATCTACTTACCTTAATATTCTTTATTTTTTGTAAACAAATACAATTTGAAGTTTTGGACCGCTTTTGTACTAAAGCTTCGTATATAGACTTTGCCAGAACGCGAAATATAGCATTTATGTAGTAAGCCCTGCTCTACCTTTACTTACAAACACATAATTCCTTTGTTAGTTTTTGTTGTTTTAAATATTTTATCAAATTACAAATACAAAAAATTTTAAATATTTTTATAACAAATATTTTTGTTTACATTTAAAAGAGAAATGCCAGGAATTTCCAAGACTTGGCGGCATTTTTATAAATTCTTAATTTGTAAGCAGATATATCTATAACTACTTAGCAGGTCTATATCTACTTAAATTTGTATGGAATATTTATATATAATACGGAAAACAAAACCTTTTAAGAAAAGTGTTTTTCTTCAACATTTTACTTTTGCTTGGTTGAAAAATATTTTTCAGCTAGTTTTTCCCTAAGTTTTTACATTTGCTTGTTTTTTGCTTTTAATAGATTGAATTTTGCCTTTTTTGTCTTTTCTGATAATCACGGTGAGCGATACAGAACCATGATCAGTTTTTATTGTCGCATATTGATGAATTTGGAGTGTATGTTACTTGGTTCCAGCAGGACGAAGTCATGGGAACAAGCCACAGACTCTGGAAGCTCTCAAAGAGAAAATCAGACAATAGTGCAATAACTTATCGTCCGAAATTTTCCCCATAACGATGGAGCACAAATGATCATTTAAAATGGCGGCGATCACTTGACCAATACAATCTTCAAAATTATATGAAAAAATTATAAACATTTAAAAATAAAATTAAAAATTAAATATGTCGTTTAAAAATTAAAATATGTCGTTTAATTTTTAAGATATATCAAAACAACTTTGGGTGAATGTTTTTGGGCCACCCTGTACTATTAAAATCCCATTTATATGCAAAACATTAGCAATAAAATTGTATTCGTTTATTAAACAACAATATAAATCTACAAGTTGTTGTCATTTAAAGCTTTTTATTCCTTATTAATCCCGCATTGAAGTTTGTTGTAATAAAATCACAAATTTTAAATACATTGTCATTTCAAAACAAGAGTTTTAGTATATTGAGCTAACTAAATTACACTGTTTCCATTTGGGATTTTTACAAATTTAGGGCTCCCGAACATTAACCAAACGAATACTATTCATTTGAAAATTATTTAGGGTCTATTGCCAGTGCACCACGTACTGTTCAATGAACAATCAGAGGCTGAGTTTTCGAAGCAGATTATATCTAACTAAGTCCCCAAATATAATGCTGTACTAATTTGATCTGGCATTTTTCGTACCAAATAAGATCAGCTAGATACTACAATGAAAAGGTAATTAAAATATCATTTGGGTTGCATTGTTAAATTTTTTTTTTATAACTTCTATTATTTTATATAAATTATTCATTATTTTAATGAGTTTTTTATTATAAATAAGAAGGATACATTAATAATATAAACAAATCATTATGCTTATGATAATTTTATGTCATAATGAATTAATTTTATAAACACAATGCTAAAAAAATCTTAAATAAAAATAAAAACTTTTTATATCAATGAAAAAAAATCATTATTTCTATGAAACTTTCATAATGTGTGTGTTAAAATTAATAAAAAAATGCATACCCTTAATAAATTTATCATTAGGTCAATAATCCCTTTCATTAAAATTAATTTAATGAAATATGCTTTATTGATTCAATGAAACCGTTATTTAAATTAATTACATTGAAAAAATTAATTGTAATAATAAACAAATTCATTAATACTACGCACAAATTAATACTGTTGCATGGTTCAATCGCAAGTATCCCTATAAAGTCCGATCTTAATAAAATTGGAAGAAAAAATATGAAACGTCTATTTTTTTTTAAAGGCCCAATCTCACATTTCAGATCCGAAGATACATGAAACATATATAAGATCATGTTTGCCCATTTATAATCATATACCATGTATGTTTATTAAAGTGGTCCAATAAAACAACAACTATATACGTCATAGTTTAATAAAATTTTCCAATAAAGTCTTAATTAATGTGCATAAAAAATTCAGTAACTTTAAAGTAGTTCGCGATTTTTTTTAAATTTATACATAAAAATACATTTTTTAGTCAAAATATCTTTTCTGAAAAGATGTAAGTAAAAATTCGACTTGCTAACACATTATATGTACAAATTTCTCAAATTTGATCTTAATTTTTATTAAGATTACGAATCTGCAATCAAAACTGAAAACAAATTTGTGGTTTTTAAATTATTCGCGGTTTTTGAAAATTATTCGCGGTTTTTGTAATACTTTTCTAGTTACTTATAATTGTTGTTATCGAAAAATCCAACTTGTTGTACTTTTGCAATCTACTTACCAAGGGCTTTCATTAGACATGATATTGTTTTTAATTTTTGAAAGCATAATAATTATCCTTACAACTGAATGTAAAATTTGACTTTTTTTAGCTCCAACGATGAAATTATTGATCAAACAAATGTCTATTGCATGGACCTCGAAAAATCCTATTTTTTGGAAGGGATACAAAAATTGGAGAAACGTTGGACTATTGAGCTAAAGGAGATTATGTTGGAAAATTATTTAGTTTTTTTGCAACAAAAAACTGTGTTTCATTCAAAAAGTCATGGACATATTGATCCGTCCTCGTATAAGAAAATTTTTTGAATTAAGTTTTAATGTTCTATTCGCAATGTATACCCAAATATATATTACATTTGAAGAGTCGCGATCCTAATAATTATAGATTATTTTTCTAAATTTTTAATTTTTTTTTAAATAATAGAACAAGTACAACTTTGAAACTTTAATGGCGATGAAGAAGAGTCGCGATCCTAATAATTATAGTTTATTTTTCTAAATTCTTAATTTTTTTTTAAATAATAGAACAAGTACAACTTTGAAACTTCAATGGCGATGTGCTGCCTCTAAATAAAACTTTTTTTGTTTAAATTTCTTTGGCAGACCATATTTTTTCCATAATGGCATATTTCTAGGGAGGGAGCTTGTGAATTCGAATTTTTTTTGGACCACCTAGATGTTCATATATATTATGATAACCATTAGATTTATTAAAAATGTTCAAAATTTTTATTTCGTGGCATAATTTGTTTTTTTTTTTTGCAATTTAAAAATAAAATCTAATATTGCAATTGTGTTAATTTTATTTCTGAAATATACCTTCAAAAATTTTTTCAAAGTTTTTCAGTGCTCTTAAACAAATTTAAAGATCACGTAGTTATTGTACTGAATTCAGTTTCTAGGGGCCTCTAAAAACTGTCAACAGTGTTTTTCAAAAAATTATTCCCCTTTCCTAACCATAAATTAAATATAGTTTTCTATGAATTTAGTCACACCCAATAATAAAATAAAATGTATAAATTGTATCGCAAAAAAAATCCAAAACAACATAAAACTTGATCTCAAACTACATCGTACTACAAGCACATAATTTTATGTAAATCAAAAAGAGTTCAATTTTAAATTTTGCAACGAAAAAAGGCGTTTAAAAACACTTAAAAATTATGTATGTTAATTTAACAAGAGGTTAAATAATCCTTTAGATGGATAAACATTGCATTGTATTAAATTACCATTAACACATAAAATTTGCATAACAAATTGTCATATGACTTGTGGCATGATTCATTTAGTAATGCCACAATAAAGTCGTAAAGATATGATTTGATCTTAAAGACAAACCTTTATTGGTTTTTTATTTAAACTTAAACTACGAAAATATCTGATAGATGTTGAGCTACTGCTGTGTTATATGCAAATTTGAAATAAGAAAGCAATTTTCCATTCTCAAAGATAAAATAATCGCCCCCGCAGAGCGAAAACTGGATAGGGGTAGAATAAACCGAAATGGAAAGTTTTTAGGGGGACTCGCCAAGAACCTACATTCTATGTCACAACATATTTAACTTCATTTTTGACCCGGTAACGTCGACGAAAGATGCTACGATATTTACTCACTGGGGCCAGAGACTGTTTTGGCACCTATTTTTTTGCCATCTGACTCAACAACGCCTCCACCTTTACCTGAACTTTAGTTCATAAACAAGGCATATTTACTCATTTAAGTTTGTTAAGTAATTTTGGAAAGCAGTCACAGATATTACCATCTGATTGGCAAATATAGTTAAATAGATCTATAAGGCGCACATTTCGAACATACACTCTCATCATCGGTACATCTTGTTTGAACTGACACATACACTATCAGAACCAATATGATTGCGAAGCAATGCTATGACAAACTGGAGAACTCTTCGGACGAATCTTTTAGAATTCTTTTGAAATCTCACTTTATTGTCGAAATTTCTGGAACTAATGCAAGACCCAATTTGGAACAACAAGTTGGACCCTCCAACATTAGGTCCAAACGTGGAACAACATGTTGTATCCAGCAGACTAGAGTACATAAATGCGGAAAGACAGATTGCACCAAATGAAAGACAACATCGAAACTTGATCAACATATCTATACTATAGCTATATTAGATATAGATTGGGCTCTTGTAGACTGGATCGGTCATATGCTACGGAACCGAAGTCAAGGGGCTTAAGAAGTGCCGAAATTATCATACAACTGGCCTAAATCGCGGCAGCTTAATTTGAACCCGGCCAAAACTTTGATATGCCTTTTCACTCAGAAGACGATTATCATTATTAAAGATAGACCTCGTTTCCTAGGCAAAACAATAAGTGTCTCCGGATAGTGAAGTATTTTGGAGTAATTCTTGACAAGAAATTATAATGAAAATAACACATGGAGAGCAAAATCCTTTAGACTCATCTAGCATGAGCCTCATGTAGAAGATTTGTAGGCTCAAAATGCGATTTCAACTCGACAACGACACACTGGCACTACACAAGCAGAGTCAGATCTACCTCCACTTATTCTAAAAATCAATGCGACGAAAGCATTTCAGAAAATATAGCGCCTAAGTAACTTAGGCATCAGCAATGCCGACAAAACCATAATTTTGCTTATATAACCTATTTAGACAACAAACCCGTTAATGGATTTCTATCAATCGGAGACAACCACCAGAAGATCTTAGAGTAATCGGACTACAACGCCAGTACATGAATCCCGAGCAGAGATAACTTTTTGACGGATGGTACAAAAATGGATGGAAGGCACAGAATGCATTAAATTTATTAGTATTGAAGGGATCATCGGAAATATAATAATCTTTACGGACAACAAGGCGGCTATCTAGGTAATCTTTTCGAACTCTGTAAGATAAACCACTTGGGGCAGTATTGAAATTATATGAATTGCTTTCACTTGGAGAACTCGAAACTATATCACTTGAACCACTTGAATAGGCTACTATTGCTCATAGGAAAATATAGATCACCGCTAGAGCAGGTGAGGAAATCTGGAACTAAGAATGACGAAATTTGCAAGGATTACAGTTAAATACTTACCTAGCGACATTTTAATTTTTGGTGACCTCAATGAAACGGGCTGAAGATGACTGAGAAGTTTTGTCAACAAGACAGAGTTCCTGGAACAGATAGGGAAAAGAACCATCGCTACATGATAGTACTCAACAATCCGACTTTCGGGCTCACATGTATGTTTCATTTTTGGACATGAGTGGGTTGTTAACAGAATCTTCACTTCCGATTACACTTTTTCAACATAAACTGATCGAATGAAAATTTGAACACCTTAGACTGAATGCAAAAAGACAGTTATATTAATATCTTATTACAATGAGAAATTTTGAGAGTAGTTATGTTGCTACACTCAGAAAAAAAGTTAGTAGAAAAATTTGTAAACGGTTTTCAATCCCACTTTATTATTTTTGTACTGATTTTTAGTAAAATCATTATTATTTAGCAAATCATTTTGCTATTTACATTTTACAAATTACAGAGTTTTTACAGAATATTTACAAATTTTTGTTGCTAATTTCAGAAATCATTTTACAAATTTTTGAAAACCGATTTGCTAAAATTAGCAAAAAAAATACTAATTTTAAAAAAGTGGACATTGAAGGAAATGTTATTTCTAATAATTAAAACTTATACATACAAACTTAAATTGCCCTAAAATGTTACATAGGTTTAAAAAAGGGATCGGAAGTGAAGATACCGACTCATGTCTAAAAAGAGGACATCCACTTAAAATAGCACTAAAAAGTTTTTTTAGTTCTAAAAATCAGCGCTAAAAACAATTAAAATTTAACCTTAAAAGTAAAAAAAAAAAAATTGAATTAAATATTTTTCAAAACAGAAACTACCAAATTAAAACAAAATAAAAAATTCGTTAAAAATTTAAAACTTTGTACTAATATTAATAATATTTAGTATTTTTTTTTTGCTGATTTTAGCAAACAGATTTTAAATTCCACTTTACTAAAAGTCTACTAAAATTTAGTAGCGGCTACTAATTTTTCTACTAATTTCATTGTACTACACGTCAGCAGACATGTGTTGTTAAGATTAGCAAAAAATACCGCTGGGCTCAAATTAGCAGAATTTCCCGTAATAACAGCAATCAGTTGCCATTACAGACTTTTTTTGGTGAGTGTAACAAGAATATGGTTGAATAAATTCATACATTATCAATGAGAATTTCTAAGATATTATGTATAGGATGAACTTTATAATTAAAGATACACAAGTACATATTACTTATTATTGAGCATCATCGATATTTGATATCATCAATCATAGTAAAAAGTTATGAAAAATACAAAACTTAAAAAAAATACCAGTAGTTAGTTAACACTCGACAGGGTATCTTCTTAAAATTTTGCGGTTTTGTAAATATAAAAGAACCGGTAAAAAATATGTATAATAATTCTAAGTGATGTTTATTAATAAAAAAAAATGTACAATAAAATAAATTTATATAAAACAAAGAAAGAGTAGGTGAAACTTAGGAAAATCAACATACCATCAAGTAAATGAACTTAACTGAATTCTATTGGATAAAATAATAATGAAAGAAATCAAGATCAAATTTCATACTTAAACTCACATCTATGATGATGAAGATGAAGCATAACAAATTTTATTGAACCTTCACATGAGATTAAGTTCTAATTTATATTAGGTTGGAACTTATTTATTCAAAATACTTGTATTTCACGGTTTATATATCAAATTAAAGAAGGCACAATTTAGAAATATATATATTTTTTCAAAATATTTCATTAAAATATATGTATTAATATTTTCTCTATCTAGGAAAGCGATTTTTTTATGTTGGCACACTTGTCTTGAACATATGCTCTTAGTTGAGTTTGTTTATCTTAAGTTTACTTTGTTTGTAAGAGACATAACAGTTAGACGTGTTTTGCTTGTTCGGCGATTTTCTGCTGTGGAAAAAATTGGGACGATTGGACTTTGGATTCGATGTCATAACCATATAACCATGATTCGTGACCAGTAATGAAACTTTAAAGCAAATCGGGAGATATGCCTTGTAATAAATAGAAGTCACTCCGTTAGCCCACAGAAAAATAGTCGCCCTCTCGCAGTGGAGCCGCATGCTCAACTTCCAAGGTGCCACGGGAATACCAACACTTTCGAATTCCACAAGGTGGTTACCACCCTTGAAAGTTATACAGTATGACTGCTAAGCCATATCTTTTAAGGACGCGTGGCAATTATGGACATTTATAATATTCAGAGAAATTGACATTGATAGCCTATCAAAGTAGATGCACGACAAGCGTCCACATCATTGATCTCCACCTAATCACCAGCCTCCCCTATAGTCATTACCCGTGATGCTCACTGAATCCATTCCCTGTACCCCTCAAAGATAGATCACCTTATCCAGTACTGGTCATCAAACAAAAGAATTGGGCGAACTCCAATGGGCCTCCTGATGGAGTTCACAGTAGAGCTGTAAAAGTATTGAGTATTTTGGTATTGAGTATTCAATACCGGCCGTTTTTTTTTTTTTCAAAGTATTCAATACTTAAAAGTACCTTATGAATAGTTCCAGAGCTGCATTTTTCTTTATGTACAAGGTGGCGCATAAGGTATCACTCTATCGGAAGATGCCATAACTTTTACAAATGACGGCAACTTTCAGTTTGGTTTTAATATTTGTGAAGTAAAGAGATACCAAATAGCCATTAACAAGCCATGGAATGCTATACTCCTTAAGAGTGCAGAATATTCGTGGCTAGAGCGCCCCGGTAGGCTAGTTGGTAGCGTGCTAGCTTATCGTGGGTTCGATTCCCACCAGAGGCTCTGGTCTGTTTTCGCTATAACGAGCCGATGGCCTTTGTTGCTAGTGCTCGGTTAGGGTGTTAGGATATAATTTGTAATTATGTGATTAATATAAATAAAATTAAAAAAAAATATTCATGGCGATTTTGCAATGGACGATTTACTGTCCGAATTTATCATGAGCCCATTTTGATCGGAACGGATGTGTAATCAAACAAAATTTTGCGCTTCTGGGGCACTTCGATTCCACGTATCATTCACAAAGAGCTATTCACTCAAAGTCACTACAAGGTGTGATATTTACACCGGAAGTGTCATCATGCCATGGGTAACACGTTTACTATGACTAGTGAGCAATACAGAAACATTGATCAACGAGTTTTTTTTTTGCCGCAAATTGATGACTTAGGAATGGAGGACATGTGTCAGACTAGTTTGAAGAATGCGTTTCCGGATCACCTAATATCTGTACTCGGGATTTGCAATGGCCAGCTCCAGACTTTTGTCTGTGGGCTTTTTTTTTTTTGATTTCACTAGTCTTTGTAAAAAAGCCAGTGACTCCGGAAGCTCTCAAAAAGAATATTTGACAAGAGTGCGAGAACTTATCGTCAAAGTTTTCTATGGAAAACGATCATTAACAATGGCAGCGTGCCTGAAAGGTCGTGATGAAGCTCGTAGCAGACCAGAAAATGCATTCCATTCAGCTTGTGTCTAATAACTTTTTCTGTGTATTCTCCATGATTACTAAATACGAATAAGAAACAATTTTTCATTTGAAAAAAAATTTTTCCATGATCTCGAACCAGACTAAAAAAACCCCTATAAAATATAAACTTCACCATATAAACAAATTTTGAAAACTCAATATAAATATTTGCAAAATTATAAAACTTCTCAACACTGAACATTTAGGCTCCTCAAGTATTTTAGTTTTTCCACAACACATATGTCAGCCTCTTTAACGGAGTTACAAACATTTAAAATTTACAAGTTTCAAGGTACAAGGCATTTCCCCGTATAAAAAATGTGATTTGTTTTATTCTAAAGGACGGCTTAGAAAACAACTTTCTGTTTTATTCTTTTGCAAATTAGAACTGTTGGAGAAAACCAGTCCTAAGGACTGCTCAAACTCAAATTCGAAAAATAAAAGCCATCCTAATATGATTATAACCCTCATAGATTTTTGTTATGGGAGTTGATTTTATAGTAATCTAATAAGAATTTATATATGTTTATGTGTTGTTAATATAAATATATATATTCTCTGATGTAACAACCTGATATCAATTGTAATCTTTGCTACATTATAAATTTATCTTAATTAATCATTTTTTTTTAATAATCTTAAATATATTTTCGCATTAAATCTTATTGTTATGACTTTGGCACGTGCCATACTAAACGGCAGTAGTATAAATTTTTTTATGTAGTTTGTTTTTAAGTCTCCTTATTTTGCGATAGTGGCTGCAGGAGATTCGAATTTAGTTGTAAGTTTTTTTTTAAAACCTTTCACTTCTTGTAGGTTTTAAGCATAAATTGGCAAACTAATAAATATCTTGACATAAACACCAACACGTAATTGTTACAATAATTTGAGTCAAACGACGTTCTTGTTAACTTTTTAAATCATGTACTCTTAAAAGCAAAGCATTGTAAATTTTTAGATAAATTTTTAAACTACAAGTAAATTAAAAAAAAAAAAAAATTAGAACAATAAATAAAACGCCAAGCAAAGATACTTTAACTACATAAACTAAAATGTAATCAAAAAGTTCCTTCATAAATTGTCCTCAATTTAAGAAAAATTTTATTAAAACTTAGAAAAATTTTCTTAAAAAGAATAAAAGTTCCTAAGTTTGAGGAAAAACGAAATAAATTATATACTCAGTGATATTTCTTGATTTTAGGAAAAAAGAAGTCAATTAAATAAAAATGTATTAATTTTAAGAAAAAACATCTTAGTTTTAAGAAATTTGCATACTCAAATGTAAAAAAGTTAATTTTAGTTCAAAAAAAAATTTAGCCCATAATTTACTCCCATTTAGTTCAAAAAGTGTGTCTAACTTAAATCGAGAAAGTACTTGAACTTAAAGTGTGTTCATTTTTTGTTCGCGAGTAGTAAAATTAACTAAATTTTAGAAAGCCATTTTCAAATTCAGTTTTTACTTTCTTTCTAATTTTGAAGAATTGTTTTCTAAAAATTAGTTCAGACAATTAAAACCAAAAAGTAATAAATTTTTTACTATGTAATAATAAAAATTTACATGGTTTTAGAAACTGATGAAATATTTCTAAGACAAATTTTCATGCAACTTAGTTTAGATAAATTTTAAAAGTTTTGATAAAATATTCTTTATTTCAAGTAAAAGTTTTCTAAATTTTAAAAAATAATAAAATTTGGTATAGGATTTTTTTTGTTGTTGGAAAACGTTTAAATTATTTTCAATATTCTATTCCAAAAAAAATCAATAAATTAAATATAAACTAGTTAGTTAAAGGAAACAAATAAAAGTAACCATTTAAAAAAATTATCGTGCAGGATTGTATTTTTTGGAGCATGATTCAAAAATCGCTCACACGCCAATCTCTAATCTTAACAGTATTTTACATTACACTTAAAGTAGTTTAAAATATTTTTTATTCACTTAATAATAAAAAAGTTTAAATTTTTATATGTCAATTAAAGTTTAAGCTAAACATGCCATAAAATAAACTTATGATATTTATCCAATAATAACAAGAAATGTAACTGTGATATTTTGTATTTTTGCAACAATTTCCTTAAATTGATTAATTTAAGAACACAAAGGACCCCCAGTCTTCCTTAGCCATAGATGTCGTGTGTCACTTAGGGCGTCCCTTTTTGTAGTTCTCTCAATCATAACCGTTAAATAATTACAAAAAGAATCTGACTTTGTCACAATTTATTACGTTTCAGGATATCCTGCAGTACGGTTGATTTTAAATTCAACCGAGCCCATAGGGCCATTAATGGTTAGTAAGCTAACACAAATAGAGATAACTTAAAAAAAGCTAACCGATTTAGTAGCGGCTACTAATTTTTTCTACTAATTTCATTACACGTCAGCAAAAATACCGCTGAGCTAAAATTAGCAAAATTTTCAGTTGCCATTACAGTCTTTTTTGGTGAGTGTATATATGATATAACATATTTGAGTTATAATAATATATCAAAACCAGGGTTGGCGGGCACTACCTCTAAAATATCGTTATCGACTTAATACACTTTTAACTGACTATCGTTACCCCTAAAACACCGTTACCGAAATAATTAAAATAATTGTTATCCTTAAAATACCGTTACCGAAATAATAGAAAATACTGTTATCACTAAAATACCGGTACAGAAATAACTGAATAAATAATCCCCAACATAACGTTACTGAAAAAATCGTTATCCTTAAAATAACGTTACCGACATAATAGAAAATAGCTTTTCCCTTACCGATAACCGCATACATCAGCTCTGCTCTGTATATACATCAGCTCTGCTCTATATATACATCAGCTCTGCTCTATATATACATCAGCTCTGCTCTATATATACATCAGCTCTGCTCTGTATATACATCAGCTCTGCTCTATATATACATCAGCTCTGCTCTATATATACATCAGCTCTGCTCTATATATACATCAGCTCTGCTCTTTATACACATAAGGTGTGGTAAAATATGATATTTCAGCTCTGCTCTATATATACATGAGTTCTGCTCTATATATACATCAGCTCTGCTCTATATATACATCAGCTCTGCTCTATATACACATAAGGTGTGGTAAAATATGATATTTTAGCTCTGCTCTATATATACATGAGCTCTGCTCTATATATACATCAGCTCTGCTCTATATACACATAAGGTGTGGTAAAATATGATATTTCAGCTCTGCTCTATATATACATCAGCTCTGCTCTATATATACATCAGCTCTGCTCTGTATATACATCAGCTCTGCTCTATATATACATCAGCTCTGCTCTGTATATACATCAGCTCTGCTCTATATATACATCAGCTCTGCTCTATATACACATCAGCTCTGCTCTATATATACATCAGCTCTGCTCTATATACACATAAGGTGTGGTAAAATATGATATTTCAGCTCTGCTCTATATATACATGAGCTCTGCTCTATATATACATCAGCTCTGCTCTATATATACATCAGCTCTGCTCTATATATACATCAGCTCTGCTCTATATATACATCAGCTCTGCTCTATATATACATCAGCTTTGCTCTATATATACATCAGCTCTGCTCTATATATACATCAGCTCTGCTCTATATATACATCAGCTCTGCTCTATATATACATCAGCTCTGCTCTATATATACATCAGCTCTGCTCTATATATACATCAGCTCTGCTCTATATATACATCAGCTCTGCTCTATATATATATCAGCTCTGCTCTATATATACATCAGCTCTGCTCTATATATACATCAGCTCTGCTCTATATACACATAAGGTGTGGTAAAATATGATATTTCAGCTCTGTTCTATATATACATCAGCTCTGCTCTATATATACATCAGCCCTGCTCTGTATATACATCAGCTCTGCTCTATATACACATCAGCTCTGCTCTATATACACATCAGCTCTGCTCTATATATACATCAGCTCTGCTCTATATACACATAAGGTGTGGTAAAATATGATATTTCAGCTCTGCTCTATATATACATGAGCTCTGCTCTATATATACATCAGCTCTGCTCTATATATACATCAGCTCTGCTCTATATATACATCAGCTCTGCTCTATATATACATCAGCTCTGCTCTATATATACATCAGCTCTTCTCTATATATACATCAGCTCTGCTCTATATATACATCAGCTCTGCTCTATATATACATCAGCTCTGCTCTATACATACATCAGCTCTGCTCTATATATACATCAGCTCTGCTCTATATATACATCAGCTCTGCTCTATATATACATCAGCTCTGCTCTATATATATATCAGCTCTGCTCTATATATACATCAGCTCTGCTCTATATACACATAAGGTGTGGTAAAATATGATATTTCAGCTCTGCTCTATATATACATCAGCTCTGCTCTATATATACATCAGCTCTGCTCTGTATATACATCAGCTCTGCTCTATATATACATCAGCTCTGCTCTATATACACATCAGCTCTGCTCTATATATACATCAGCTCTGCTCTATATACACATAAGGTGTGGTAAAATATGATATTTCAGCTCTGCTCTATATATACATGAGCTCTGCTCTATATATACATCAGCTCTGCTCTATATATACATCAGCTCTGCTCTATATATACATCAGCTCTGCTCTATATATACATCAGCTCTGCTCTATATATACATCAGCTCTGCTCTATATATACATCAGCTCTGCTCTATATATACATCAGCTCTGCTCTATATATACATCAGCTCTGCTCTATATATACATCAGCTCTGCTCTATATATACATCAGCTCTGCTCTATATATACATCAGCTCTGCTCTATATATACATCAGCTCTGCTCTATATACACATAAGGTGTGGTAAAATATGATATTTCAGCTCTGCTCTATATATACATCAGCTCTGCTCTATATATACATCAGCTCTGCTCTTTATATACATCAGCTCTGCTCTAGATATACATCAGTTGTGATAAAATTTGATATTTCAGCTCTGCTCTATATATATGTACATCAGCTCTGCTCTATATACACATCAGGTGTGATAAAATATGATATTTCAGCTCTGCTCTATATATACATCAGCACTGCTCTATATATACATCAGCTCTGCTCTATATATACATCAGGTGTGATAAAATATGATATTTCAGCTCTGCTCTATATATACATCAGCTCTGCTCTTTATACACATCAGGTGTGATAAAGTATGATATTCCAGATCTGCTCTATGTATACATCAGCTCTGCTCTATATATACATCAGGTGTGATAAAATGTGATATTTCAGCTCTGATCAATATATATTTGGTAACAATATTTATTATTTTTATTTTAGAAAATTATTTTTTTTTCTATTTTTTATAAAAATCGTTTATTAATTTTGAAATGTAAAGTTTGAATGAATAATATTGAAAAAAGAAAATTGAAAAGAAGGGAAATTAAAGAATTTACAAAATATTTTTAATAACAACAAGTTTTATAAATTGTTTAAGAGAATCATGTAGAGATATACACTACATATGTAGCTTCTAGATCACTTCTTCAGCATAACTTCTTAAGCATAACTTCTTAAGCATTGCACGAAAACAAGTTCTGCAGGTGAAATTTTCAGATCCTCTTTTACAGAAGAACGCAAACCTAACCTGACCACATTTCTTTTTTGTTACTTGTTAAAATTGGCGGTGAAACCTTTCAACCATTCCATTGACTTTAAGATGATAAGCTGAAGTATGTATTTTGTGGCATCCAAGTAATATTGTTATTCCACTAAATAGTTTCGAGGTAAATTGTGAACCTCTATCAACAGTGACTTGCAAAGCAATAGTAGTTGCAGATATATCTTTGAGGGAATAGGCCTCTGGCCTATGAATTATTGTTAAAATAAATTATTGTTAAAATGTATTTGCAGTTAATCGATACAGGAAGTTGTCCAATAAACATTTTGTTAGATTTTTGGCTTGCAATAGATGCTGTTGTCCAATTAATTATATTACTAGCAATTTTCTAGTTGCTCTTATGCCACGATGTGACAAAGAATGTACGGTTTGAAAAATAATTTGTCTGAGTGAGACATAAATGTAGGGGCGAAAAATATTTCCAGAAACATCACACCACAATTTTAAATTTGTTTCAGGAATGATAACACTGTACAACAGTATTTTTTGGCTTCGACGAATCCTATGCCAGATAAATGTATTATGTTAGTATAGTAAAACCCTTGAAGGGTTTGGGGCTGTGTGGGTACCAACACTGTGCGGGTACCAACACTGTGTGGATACTACCACTGTGCAATAAAATTAAAACTTCCAGGGTTGATTTTGTAGAATATTTTAACCCTCTGTTGACCCGTTTATCAGGGTTGGTAGGCAATACCGCTAAAATACCGTTATCGATTCAATACCCTTTCAACTGACTATCGTTACCCCTAAAATACCGCTACCGAAATAACTGAAAAAATTGTTATCCTTAAAATACCGTTACCGAAATAATAGAAAATACCGTTATCGCTAGAATACCGATACCGAAATAACTGAAACAATCGTTATCCCTAAAATACCGTTACGAAATAACTGGAAAAATCGTTACCCTTAAAAAAACGTTACCGAAATAATAGAAAATAGCGTTACCCTTACCGATAACCGCATTTGTTTCGGTTACCATCCATGATCAAAACCATTTTTTTTAATATGTTATAAGATATAAATATATATTGTAATTTGTTGACGAAAATTGTAGTAAATTATGTTTTGTCTAGAAACCATAACAATTCAATCATTAAACATTTTTAAGAGTTTAACAGCTTTACGCTTTAGAGGATTAATTTGATTAAACCTATATAAGATTTGCTTTTTTTTAGCAACTTTACCAGGTTTTTTATGAAAAATTTTTAATTTCCTTTTATTTTATATATTATTTTATTTTGTTATTTTTTTTAACATTTTTATAAAAGCAAAAAACAATACGGAAATGAAAACAACAGATGTACTACATGTTTTAACCTGTTAACATATAATGGTAAACAAATGTTAATATTTAAATAACATTTTACAGAATTAAATAACATAGAATATTTTAACAGAGAGTTTTTGCTGGAAATAAGAGAAATAATACATATTTATTTTGACATACAGAGGGCACACTTTTAGCAAAGAACTAAACCAGATAATATAAACCAACAACTACACTATTTGTAGTGTTTGACAACTAGATGGCATTGGCGTAGTTTCGGATGTAAAGTGCATTTTGTAAACTCTCCATTGGGAATATTCGAATTGTGCATATATGGCTAATGGAGATTTCGATTTGTGTAGAAATTAATTATCGTGAAAAATAATTTTTTATATGGATTATAAAATTTACCTGAAAACGAACAACTTACTGTTTAAATTATTTTTCACGTGGAAAAATTTTACTCAAATTTGAAATCCTTCAAATTATAAATTAAAATAGGATTATTTACGATTTAATATTATTACAAATAGTTTGAAATTAACATTACATTGCACGATTTCTTTATTTGATATATAACACACATTCACAACACAAAATTAATTTTTGTTCAACACAATTTTTCAATACAATTTTATATTTATAATTTTCTTAAAATTTTTCAAAATTACAATATTTTATTTTGTTGTCAATTGAAATTAACTGCCATGATTTTAAAAAAAGACTTTGACAACTACGAACAACTGTTTTTCCAATTTCTTGTAACAGAGTCTCCACTCTGCAGTTGTATATGCAATTCGAAAAACTACAAGAACACGCCATCTAGTCAATATTTATAAAACTCCATTATGCATTTTGCTCTATCTTTAAGTATATACATTTTTGATATAACGAGTAAAAAGCTTCACATTGGGCATGCTGATTTTATGCTACTCTACACAAATTATAATTTTGGTCTGAAATAGGACCATTCTATGAGAGGAAGATCCAAATATGGACCTAACCAATTGACATCTTGTTATTTGCAAACCTGTGTTTGATTACATGAATTACATTAATACACGAACGGGCGGACATCGTTAAATCGAATCGAGAAGTCATTAATTCGAATTAGGAAGTCGATTGATGTACTATACATAAGCAAATACATTAATTTCTTTAAAACTTTTTGTCGCCTGGTGGCGCCGCAAAAGGTGCCTTCTCCCCATTAAACATATTCTACTGCAAATCTAGTCTCCATCAACAATATTTTGCTACAATGTGCAACAAAGTATTATTGATTTTCTGCTTTGTTCGTAACATAAATGAATATTTGCCAAAAAAAATTCATATAATATGCATTTACATATTCCAGAGCACATTATTACATTTTTTTATTTGTTTATTTAAAAAAAAAATAACATAAATATACATATGCTAATGTACTTATACTCAAAAATTATACAAATTTATTAAAAAAAAATCATTTTGCTCAATGAAATATTTGCCAAAAAAAATTCATATAATATGCATTTACATATTCCAGAGCACATTATTACATTTTTTTATTTGTTTATTTAAAAAAAAATAACATAAATATACATATGCTAATGTACTTATACTCAAAAATTATACAAATTTATTAAAAAAAAATCATTTTGCTCAATGAAATATAAATAATATACAAATAAATGTTTTTATTACGTACAACATTTAAAAATTTAACTTTAAAATTATAAAAGAAGTCTGCTAATTTTTATAAAAAAAAGATCTTAAGCTCAATTTAAAATAATATCTAAATAGTATGTATTCATTGTTAATATGTAATTATTTTTTTTTACACACTCAGAGTAAATTTACCCAATTTATAGTAGAAATAAATTAACCTAATTTATAGTAGTAATTTGAGTAAATTAAAAAAAAAATTAATTGAAGTGTGCCTACATTTATAACTTTTTCCACTTTAATTGCAGGCTATAAGACCGCGGAATATTTTATCCCTCACGAGTGATGAAAAACGAAAATTTCTAGATTCATTTGATCATGTTTTCTCCGATATTGATGGTAAATAAGGGTGTCCCAAGAAGAACGCAATTTTTAAATCTGGCAACATTCGAAGTGTCATTGTTTGACATTTGAACAATTGTTATTGTTTGCTAGTAGAAGGTACGAGGTTAGTAAAAATGGAGCGCTACACGAATGAACAACGCATTCTCATTGTGAAATTGTTTTACCAAAATGGTGAAAGTTTTGCGGCTACAGTTCGCAAATTGCGATCAATTTGGGGTCACAATAATGCTCCAAAAGAGTCAACTGTAAAGAGATTAATGGATAAATTTACCGAAACTGGGTCTGTTAGTGATGTAAAGACAACAACGCACCATCGACCAGGTCGATCGACCGAAAATGTCGCAGCTGTACATGATGATGTCGCTCAAACTCCATCCACCTCAATTTGACACCGAGCTCAGCAAATTGGTGTCTCCAAATCCACTTTGCAGCGAATTTTGACGAAAGATTTGCATCTTCATGCATACAAAGTTCAATTGACTCGGGAACTGAAGCCAGCTGACCATGGACCATGGCGAAGGGAGTTCGTTAATTGGGTATTGGAGAGACAACATGAAAATGCTGATTTTTCCGATAAAATCATCTTCAGTGACGAGGCCCATTTTCATCTTGATGGCTTCGTCAATAGGCAGAATTGTCGCATTTGGGGTGAGGAAAATCCTCGAGTGATTCACGAGAAGCAAATGCATCCTCAACGTGTCACTGTGTGGTGTGGTTTTTAAGCTGGAGGAAACATTGGAACTTTTTTTTATGAAAATGAGGCAGGTCAAGCGCAAACAGTCAATGGTGTTCGGTATCGTGAAATGATAACCATTTTTTTCCTGCATAGAATTGAAGAAATGAATGTGGAGGGCATGTGGTTCCAACAAGTCGGCGCCACATGTCATACAGCCAGAGAAACAATTCAATTGCTGCATCAGTCATTTCCCGGTCGTGTTATTTCGCGTTTTGGAGATCAGAATTGGCCGCCTAGATCGTGCGATTTAACACCATTAGATTTTTTTCTTCGGGGTTTTTTGAAGTCGATGGTTTACGCGAATAAGCCGACGACGACTCAAGCCTTAAAAGAGGAAATTTTACGCTGCATTAATGAAATACCGCAGCATTCATGCAAAACGGTCATTGAAAATTTCATTAAAAGATCGCGTGCATGCCAGCAAAGCCGCGGCGGCCATCTGCACGATATATTGTTACATACATAACTTCATTCTGTCTACTTTACGATATAATAAAGTTTCACGATTTTTTTTTAAATATCTGTGTTTTATTTAAAATTTAAAAATTGCGTTCTTCTTGGGACACCCTTTACTTTCATATCCTTGGTTATTAACATAATTATACCCTGATCCCGTAGTGGTAATTTTGACAGTGCTTCCAGAAAAGTTTTAGCTCACCCCCCCAAAAAGAAATTCAATTTTAAATTTAAACAAAACATAATATTTAAAGAAAATAAAATAGAAACTAATTTTGCAAAGATCTGAAATTATCTGAAAAAAAACCAGACACAAAAATATTGAAAAAAAGCTACAAAAAAAAGAAACAAGACTATAAAAAGGTAAAAAATTACGCTTTTTTAAAAAATACTAATTTTAAACAAAACTAACCGTTTCTGGCTCTATTTCTTTGGGGTTTTTTGAAGTCACTGATCTATTTGAACAAGCTACATACTCTGGTAGCTCTTAAGGGGAATATCCAAAAAGTTCTCTTCAGAACAGTGGAAAATAGAAAAAGAATCCAAATAAAAAAAATTAAAGGTCCAAAACAACATCGGGTGATTGTTTTTGGGCCACACTTTTTAACCACCTTTGAACCAAATCGCGTAATATAACGCCCACAACGATGAGACTGCTGTTATAACCAAAAGGCTTTTTAAGGGGTTTTCTTTTTTTTAAGAATTTATTTAGAATTTAATTCTTTTTAAAATAAAAACGAAAATACAAAAATTAAATGTCGCCAATAGCCCTATCTCTGTTTCTCTGCAATGAAGAGATCTCGATATAAACGCAATCTAAAATACTGCCAAGTAAGTCAAAACTTGAGACTTCAGGTGCAAAAAGTTTTTCTTTATCACGTTTAGTTTTCGAGATATGAACGATTAAAATTGCATCTTAGCGATTCAATTCGATAATTTTTATTTTTTTTTTTTTTAATTCTAGCATTTTTCGGTATTGGAGACTTTTTTAAATTTTTACGATTTTTGTCGAATCGTAGCAATTTTTATATTTTAGCGTAATTTTACAATTTTTAGCAATTTTTCCAATTTTAACGATTTTTTGTAATTTTGGCGATTTTTTCCAATTTTTTATTTCGTAGATTCTATAATTTCGGTTTTTTTTTTAAATTTTGCTATTTTTCAATTTTAGCGATTTTTTTCGAATTTGATGATTTGTATAAATTTTTGGTTTTTTTAATTTTGTTTTTCTTGTATTTGTTAAAAAATGTTAAATTTTTTTTGAATTAAAACCAATAACATAGATATTTTTTTTTTAAATTTTAAAATCAAAAAAAAAAAAAACTGAACAAAATTAAAATTTGTGCAATAATCGGTTAAAATAGAGTCGATTAACCGGTAAAATTTTGTATATGTTTGTTCTGTTATTATTTCTTAAATCTTCCTAATTTCTTAAACTTTAGCCAAGAACATAGCAAAAAAAAGCTTAAAAACACCTTAACTAAAATATAATCAAGTTCTTTTAAAATCAAGTGAAGAAGATTCTTAAGGATCAGATAACTTGTTTAACCAACTCAAAGCAAATGCTGTGTGGCTTTATAAAATATAACAGAAAACTTTAAATTCTTCTTCTAATTCCTTAAAAAATTATAATTAATGTATATTAACTCTTCCTAAATTGTCAAGAAAATTCTTTTGGAATCAGTTCCCAACCAGATCTATTCTACAACATGTTCTATTAGAACAAATACCATGGAACCCGAATCCGTTTACAAAGAACTTAAATGTAAGATGTAACTAACTAAAACTACCTCCAGAAGTGGTTCTAGGAATACTTGGTTACTTTAAAAAAAATCCAACAAAAATTATCGTTGCTAAAACCGACAGAAAAACAGATTATAAAGGGCAACAAGTTGTTCAACTAGTAGTTCTTAGAAACAAAAAATTTTCCTTAAGTTATTGATCCATGTTCCGAAAAATAATTCGCTCTCAAAAATTCTCATATTCTGAAACTTTCTCACCCTTAGAAAATATATTTTAAAAGCTAAAGCCTCCAAAATAGGCAGAGATTAAACATAAAACTATTTCAAATGTATATTTTGTTCCAATTAATCAAACACGTGGCTAAGTCTTTTTCTAACAAGAACTATGACCTTACTTATGTTACGAGGGCGGATCCTAGACTTTTCGAACTTTCGTCTTAGTTATATGAAATACAACACTGCTCACATCAAGTACCACCTATTAATAGACTACTGTCACATTTTAAGCAAGTTCCGTCATTTACTTTGTGTTTAACAGCAGGATTTTTCGAGGTCTATAAAATAGGAATTTGGTTGATCAATAATTTTATCCTTGGAGCTAATTCTCTTTCCAACGAGTCATTTCTTTAGGTTTAGAAATAGAAAATAGTCACTGGGGTCGAATGAGGGGGCAATTCGTAGTCTACTTTATGGATTTTTGCCAGGGAAACTAAGCTGTCACACGATTCCGTTGGTGGTCGATTGTGAGCTTTCTCATACCCAAGTGATCGTTCAAAATAGAAACCACTGAGCCATGTGAGATTTTTCCACAATCTATCGCACATTCAATCTCCGATCGGCCAACACCATATCGTGAATTTTTTTAATTGACCTCAACTGTGCGTTCAGAACGATCGGCATCTTCCGTGCTTGTAAGGCCACAACGAAAATCAGCAAACCACTTTTTTACCATTGAAATTGATAGTGCAGAGTCCCCCAGAGTATTTATCAAGTTTTTTCTTGATTTGATTGACGGTTTTTTTCCGCAAAAAAAAAATTAATGAGAACTCAAAACTCACTCCTTTGCATTTTTAAAAAAATGCACGAGCTTGTATATTTTGAACAGCTGTTAAACGCAAAGTAAATAACGAAACTTGCTCAAAATTTGACAGTAGTCTATTAACAGGTGGCACTTGATGTAAGCAGTGTTGCATTTCATATAACTACGAGGGAAAAAAGTCGAAAAGTCACGGACTTATTGATCCCCCCCGTATAAAAATGCTTTCAATTCGAAAATATTTCAATATGTCAAACTTTTCAAATTTCGCAAAATCAACACAATATTTGTAAGAATTTCCATTTGAATAGTGTTTGAAGGCAACTCTTGTTAATTTATAAAATTTACTAATTTCTCGAAAATAAAAAACCGGCCTAATTAAGCTTAAGGGTTCACTTCCACTGAACATGTGTGACCACAATTTCTTTTAAAAGAGCCCTCAGATTTGTCTCAAAAACACCAAGTTTTTAGGCCTGATTCTTTAAAAAGTCGGAGATTTCTTTGAATTTCCCTGAACAAACACTTTTTACCACCAACGTAATAGACTTTACTTGATATTTAAAAAAAAGCAGCACTGTGTTCCTATTGATAAAAAATATACATTTACTTTGCATTAAACGATTAATCGATTAATTGTCAATTTTGCCGATTAATCTACCCGAATAACCGATTAATCAATTTCTCCATTTTTTTCGAATAATGCCCTAACCAGTTAACAGACAGGGTCTAATAATTGGAAACATTAGATAATACTAACGGAAACCAATTTCGCTTTAAAAAAATTTCTGCAAAATAAAATTTATAAAAGTGCTTAAATCGTGCTATGACTATGGGACTATCAGATTTTTTTTTAACATTTAAAAGATTTACAGTTTACTTTTAAATAAATTTGAGGCTTAATTTTAGAATGCCAAAAAACTGTAGATGTCTCTTGTAAGTTTTATAATTACAAATCCTAAAGTTCTCTTTCGGAAAAACATCTCTTTCGGAAAAACACCTTTTACTTATTGAATTGATAATTATGCTTATATTTTTGTTTGCAGATGTTTTTGAAAATTTTATATTTTATAAAGTCCAAATTTAAGTACGTTTTTACTTTGGAGTCCCACTGTAAAGAAATTGGCAATGTAAAGTTTCGAAGTGAACCATTTTTTCTTATTACAAATGGATACATATTTTCGTGCAGCTCTTTCGCCAGTATAAGAATATAAAACAATTTAACATTTATTTTGGATTTAAGAGTTTAGTCTTTATTTTTGCTAGACATTTTTAAAATTACAACTATTAAGGGAGATCATCTAAGAGTGCAACTAAATATTAACTCCATTAAGTTTTTTATTTTTTTTTTTTTTCATTTAATTTAATTTAATTCAAATCTTATGATAATTCTTTGGTGTAATAATTTAATAAATATTCGATATTATAAATAAAGAGAGACTAGATTAATTTAAAACTAATTTACAATTTTATTTAAAAGAGAGAAAGAGACAGACAGAATTACATGTTACTTAAGCCAATTAACTTACAGCATTAGAGATTAATCACAACTGGGTCGGCTGTCGACTGACGACAACAAATATCGTTACATTTGGGTAAAAGAAAAAGTAAAACAAGTATTTGGTTGTATTTGTTTTGACATATTTTTTCACCAATTTTGCTTTTTATCAGTTAATTTTGTATTTTTATATGTCAAAAAAATTAAATTTTTTCAAACAAAGCACAAATTTATACAACCTTGTTCTGACAGATAACCTTAATTCAGGCAAAAATATGCCAACACTTTTACAAATATTTTAAGTGTGTATCGGTGTGTTGTCGCGAAAATAAAATGGATTATACTACAACTACGTATTAATAAAATGTATGTAATTTTAATATAATATTCTAAATCGTTTTAGTTAAAGTTAAGTGTACATATATGCTCGTTTGCTGAGGTTGGCAATGCTTGGTCGAGCAAAAACTCAACGAAGATCCGATTGGTGTGAGAGCGAAAGAAGCATTTGTCGTTGTCTTTTGCAACCCAGCTGAGATTATTCACTTAAGAAAATTTTTATAGTTTTACAAAAAACTTGACTAGAATTATGTTATGTAATTTTTAAAATGAGTAATTTTAAGAACTGGGTGGAACCATTATAATAAGAGGCTGCGGATGATGCGATTGCTGACCTTTTTGTCAGGCAACAATATCATTAGAGGGATTATAAGTAAAATAATTTAAATTAAACTCATCGTTAAATAAGACAACATCCGATTCTTCGGTAACATTGGAAGAGGGATCATGAACATGATGATGGTGTTGATGATGAGTTGCAGACATTTGTATACCCAATTCCAGGGGATCAATTTCTGTAACATAATATGGACCCGTAGAAGAATGACTATTATGGCAATGTGATGATATGGCCGACGACGATGATGTATGACGTAAACCACTTTCATTGACCACAACATCTTTGTGTATAGGATTGAGATAATCTTAGGGGGGAAAATTTGATTAGTTACTCTGAAATTTATGAGGAATTATTTTACTACAAATACCCACCATTATCGAGTAATACATCTTGATATGTACCAATTATTTGATGATGATGATTTACTGATTGCACTTCCACTTCACGATGGATGCCATTTAAAATTTGACCAGCCGTTTTACGTAATTCCTCATCGGTCAATAGATCATTGTAGGGTAATTCATGCAAAACATGTGATGTCGAATCCATACTATTTGTATTGTGATGACGATGATGGTGATGCATAGAATTTTGATTTTGTATTGTGGCATCGTTATTATTTTGTGATTGTTGTTGTTGCAACATTTCTTGTTGTAAAGTAGCTGCTGCCACGGCGGCTTCATCATATAAACATTGATCTTGTTGGCAACCAATATGTTTTTGTTGCCCACTAGAGTTTTGTTGTAATTGTTGTTGCTGCAGTTGATGTTGCTGCAAACGTTCTCGATTCATGGACTCCATTTTGAAAAATAAATCTAAACGTTGTTTTTTCTATTTAAGAATATTTTAATAATAAGTATTTTTTTTTTTTTAATTTTATTTTCAAATTTAAGGTATGGTCTTACGTGTTCCCAGGCTAAAACATTTTCCGCTGAATCTCCACTAGATATTGTCCACAGATGACCAGCACCTTGTGGCGCTTTATGACCCTTGCGAAAATGGGGATTTATAGATAGATTGTGTCTTACAGAATTTTTCCAACGATCATCATTTGATTTGTAATAGGGAAAACGATCACTAAAAACAAAAGAAGAAATTCGAAATAATTATAATTATACTTTGAATCCCTCCACCAATATCCTAAAAAAATGTTCTCGCAGTTTTTGTTACAAATAATAAAAAAAAACTTTAAAGTGAAATTTTTTTGTGCTAAAAAAAATTTTAGTGGTGAAAAAAAATGTTTGAGGTAAAAATATTAAAGGTGAATACAATATATTATTCACTTTTAAGCAAAACTGCCAAACTTCTTGGGAGGATGCCCATTAATCTAGGTAGGAAGATATAAAAAATCAAAATTGCGACAAGGTTATAAATGATCGATTGAGTTATTTACTTTTGTTTCACCTCCTAAACATCAATTCAATTAGGGATCTGTGATCAATCGATTAATCAAACGGTATGATCAATAAGAATTTTGATTTATCAATTATTTGATAAATTAGAAATTTATTAAACAGAATTATAATTTAAATTTTTGATTAATCGGAACATCGATAATTTTGATTGATGTTACAAGATAATATATATTCGTTCGTCACCACATTAGGTGACTTCTTCAGGGGAAATTTTTATACAATTAATCTTTTTTTAATAAAAATTTCGCCTCAAGAAGTCACTCAATGTATTGACAAAATATATGGATAAATAAATAATTATAATAAATTTTTTATAAAAAATATCTTAAGCTCATTTTAAACGAATATATAAATCAAGAAGATCGAAGAAAACTAACAAAAATTACAAAAGAACCTTAAATAATCTAAAAATTATGCTAATTTTATACGTTTTTTGCTTTTTATAATTTTTTATATTTTTCAATTTTAAAATGTCAAAATATTTATTACCATTCTAATGTAGTATAATTACATAATTTGTGAGTGAAATTTTAATTTAATAAAATAATACTTATTTTAGGCACAAAGTGTTTAATTGTAAACATATTATGTCTAAAAATAATTTTTGTGTGTATTATTGTATATGAAAGTGTTCACAAAATATATTTACGCATTTGGTGTTTGTATTTATCGAATTTTCGTAATATTTCATAAAACTTTGCCTATTTTATTGTAGTAAATTTACAAACTCTTTTTGGAGTGTAGGGTATTAGGATATAATATAAATTTATATGATTAATATATAAAATAAAATAAATAAATAATATTTCGATATTAAATTGACGTACCAAAGTGTTTTTAAATAAGAAAAACATAAAATTATTCAATTATTAATCATTATTTTGATGTCTCATATAAATTTTTACAAAAGTTTCTGAATATGGATACGAAAATACTACAATAAAAATTACTAAAATATGTGGAGCTTGTAAGTTTCTCTTTACACACAGCAATTTTAATTGCAGCAATTTTGAGTTTATAGGAGAGGGAGGAAGCAATTCTCTTGTGTTTTCTAATTCGTACTTTTTTATATGTAAAACATACTACACGCAGAGAAAAAACATGGTTGCAACATGATCACTTCTACTATATTATGATTGCTGCTTTCGGGAATGGTTGCCACAATCAAGTTATTGTTTGATAAATAGGTTATAAACATCAATATGATCGCTACCATCATTTTTATAGTACAATAAATATTTTATTATTTCATGATTGCCACTTTATATTTTATAACATGATTGGCTGTAACCATACTGTGGTGAAAAAAAATTCTGACTAAGAAAAAATATATGATAATTATGGAAATATAATATTTTTTTTAATATATTTATTAATTATTTTCTTATAAAAATAATGACTTTCTTGTGGGAAAATAATATTGATAAAATAATTTTTTATAAGAAAAAGTCTGTAGAACCCAAGAGTTTTTTTTACGAAAAGTTTTCTTATACAAAATACTAGATTTTTAGAAATTTTTCTGATATAAACATTTTTGAATTCTATGAAATTTTCCTTAAAATAAAATTCTTAAATTCTGCAAAATATTTTTAAGATAAAAATTCATATATTAAAAAAAAACTTTAAAAAAAGATCTTTCTTTAAATAAAAAAATTCGTAGATTCGGAGGACTTTTCATCTTAGATTCTAAGAATTTTTTCTAGTAGAAATATTCTTAGATTATAAGGACTTTTTCTAAAAGAAAAATTCTAGATGGCCCATCTAAAAAATTCTATGAATTTTTCTATTAGAAAAAGTCCATAAATTCTGTTTTTTAAAAAGTCCATAGAATCAAAGAAGTTTTGATAACGTTATTATAGTACGACTATGGTTGGCACAATCATAATCCCAAAAATATATGATGCTCTTCAAATATGATTGCCCCAACCATGTTTTTTCTCTGCGTGTAAAATTGTAAAGAGAGACTTTCACTGTGTGGACTCGTTTGCAAGTCCAAAAGAAAATTTGAGAAAATTACTGCAAGAAAAATTGCTGTGTGTTAACCGGGAATAAGATCAAGCATGTGGAAACATTCAATGAATGTTAAACCAAGTATGTCAATCGAAGCGCATATTGGTTACGGTTTTGGTACCGTTAAAATTTTTTCCTTTATTCAAGTAACGGTTAAGGTATCTTAGCGATTACGTTTTGAAACGGTTACGGTATTCATCCTTCAAAAAGTTTTTGTCATCTGAATGCTGTCATTCAAGGAAGGCATTCGAAAGGGACATCGGTTACGTGTTTTGTTCTTTATTTCGGTTAAGATTTAAAAAAATAACGGTTATGTTATTTTAGTGAATACGTTTTTGTTACGGTATTCATGCATTGAAAAACATTTGATATCTTTTGTTACCGTTTCGAAGTAATTTTCAGCTTCACTGCGACAACCGAATGGTTTGGCTGGAACCATTGATACATATATTTGTTTGTGGAAACAATAGAATTTCGGTAGTTGTCTCAGGAATATAAGGAATATAATTGCCACAATAAAATAATTTGGTTAATGCAACCAAACCAATCAGTTTGCAATGAATTCAGGTGTATCAATGAAAACGTTTTCTCTGTGTATGATCTCAGAAGATTTTTCCGGACTCCAGTTGTATTAGATATATGAAGCAAAAGTATAACACCCTCTGTTTAAGGTGTTACAGGGAAAAGTTTGTTACTCCCACCGAATTCGGATACAACCTTGTTTTTTTTTTTTTGTCTCAACCGAAATACGGGTTTTTATAACCGAATTAGGGTTTTAAACGATTCGGTTGGTATAACAAATTTCTTCAGGATGTATTATGTCCTTATTTTCCATTGGTTATTGTATTTTAGTAAAAAAAAACTACAACCAATATTCTACATACAAATACATAAACATTCACGTATATATATACAAATACATTTATAAAGCCCATTAAAACTTTTTGACCAGTAGCAATTAAAACTTTTACCATACAATTTTATATACTGCTACATATTTCACATAAATTTCAAAACTGTTTCTTTAGTTTTTTTGTTTGTTTGCCACACGACATGTAGTTTTTCCTTATTTTCCCATACAGCTACAAATATAAAATTGATGTAAGAAAAACAACAAAAACGGAAAGGACATCGCGTGTATTGCGCACGCTCTCCAAAAAAAAGTGAATAATAGCATTTTTTTGAAAATTACTGTAGACTCAATGCATAAATTTTATAAATTGGGTGGTAAATCGAAATCAACCCTCATTTTTTCTAACCGAAAAGCATTCAAAACTTTATAGCTACTTTATTTACCACCCCAAAAGCAGAAACAACTGCTTGCTTCGAAAAGATTGGGTGTTGGGGGGACAGTCAGTATGTCATTGGTTTGTAAATCACCTTACATTGAATTAAGACCATACCTCTAACTACCAACAATTTTTTTGATTTATTTTTTTTTTTCTTTTTGGCAATAAAAATGAAGTAGCACGCGACCATTTACCAATTTTTTTTTTTGTATGTGCAGAGGAGCAATCTAACTTATTGGGAGGAGAACAACAAAGTTAAACTAGAATTTTTTAAAGACCTCATTTTTATTTTAATATGACAAAAAGAAATAAGCAAAACTTTTGAAATGTCCCTTCCGGTTCTTTATACCAACACTTTCATACATATTTATAAGTTTAACAAATTAAGTTTGTTACAAAAAGAAAAGGCCGCCATTTTTGTTTTAGTCATCCAAAAACTTTTAATTATATATAAATTTTTGTTTGCGTGACTTTAATTGTACAAAAAAAATATTTAAATGAATTTTTTTAAATTATTTTAGTTGTTGCTTTTTGAAAATTTCTTTTACAAAATGCATAAATATTTTCTGCACAATAATGAAAAGCGTCATAGCTTTAATGGTATCTGTTTAGCTATTTCATTAAATGCATGAAATTTTTCATAAATAAATTTTAAAATTCTTTAAAAGTTTTTAAATACTCATTCTTAATAAAATATTTCAAATTTTGTATTAAAAACTAATTTCTAAAACTCTCAATTAATTTTAAAAAAAATTTTTTTCACTGCGAAAAAAGTTTATTAATTTACTAAAATATTTTTTAATTCTCTCTGTTTTCTATCATCTTAATTTCACAAAATTTTCAATTTGAATCTGTGAAAATAATCTTTTAAAAATCAAGTGAATGTTGCTTAGAAAAGTCTTAATACTTTTGAGTTTGAAAATAACAAGTAATACAAAGATTCCTTCAAAATTTAACTTTTCGAGAAAATTGAAAATTGTAAACAACAGATCTTTTTAATTTTATTTAAATTAAGATTTTGTTGGTCATATTAGGTACATGGGCAATTACAGCTTAAACCGCACAGCATTCGGATTTGTCATCTCCGATTTTATGTTTATAAAATCATTAACCTTTCGACCCCAAACCCTTTCGGTTTTTGAAATATGAAAATTGACAAAAACGTCAAAATATAGAAAAAGTGTCCATATAAAGTCGCCCATAACTTCTAAACTATACAACCTAAAATTGTCCCATTGGTACCCTTTTAAAGGTGAAAACATTACCCTCATTCTTAAGGTGGAGACTCATTTGGTTCCTGCATTATGAAGGAAAACGTGTTCGTCAGCAAATTTTCATCGACGAGTTCATATGCAAAAACACACAAAAACAATTGTATACTACCCAACATACCAAATGACTTGAGAAAAATATTATTATAAGCTTACAAACACAAGCCTTAAGCTTGAAAAAGACTTGAGAATATATTGAAAAAGGCTATCGTAACAATTGTAGAAAAATCAAAACGGAACCCTCGTGAAAATATTATGTGTGTATGATTACTATAAGCTTATTCTTGCAATTGTAGAATAAGCTTACAAAAATAATATATTAGATAGTAATAGTTGAAAAAGAGAAATCATAATTATTTTCTTTAATTTATTTATTTTTTATTTTAATTTTAAAAATAAATAATAATAACTCATTTTAAATATAAAAAATAATAATTCATTTCAAATATAAATAATAATAATTAATTTTAACATTAAATAAAAATAATTAAATTTAATATGCAATTGCACGTTCACTATATAAAATTTACAAACTAAATGTACACACAAAAAACGTTTTACAAATTTAAAGAAAAAGTAATGGCACTTGTTGTATGCATTATAAGCGTAGAACAAAGACAACAAGACTAGAATGTATTGAAAAATATTTCTATTTCAATCGTCATATTGCGTTGTTGTTGTATGTTGTTCTTAAGCATACTTGAGAAAAAGTTATGTATAATAATCTTTTCTCTAGCATTGTTAAATACTGCTTGTGAATTTACATTTTATAAATATTATAATAAGCGAAATTAAGAAAAGCTTAAAACACACTATTAATATAAGCTTATTCTTAAGTTGTATTGCAGTTTGATTGCTATATGGTATATTGGGTAAACATTGTACACACATACACTCATAGCATGTAAAAGATTTTGCGTATGAAACCGTCATACGCAAAAAAAAAAATCTGGAACCAAATGAGTCTCCACCTTAAAATTTTGCCACAAATGTAGAGAGGCCTTAGTTTTTAACATATATGTTTTCAAATTTAAAAAAAAAATGGATTTTGAGATATGGGTTTTTGAAGATTAAACTTAAAAAAATTACCTTTAACCTCTTAATACAAAAAAATTTAGGACGCCATTTTAATGTTTTCACCTTTAAAATGGTACCAATGGAAACATTTTAGTGTATAGGTTAGAAGTTATGGGCGACTTTGTATGAACACTTTTTTGATATTTTGATGTTTTTGCCAATTTTCATGACGTCATATTTCGAAAACCGAAAGGGTTTGGGAATCGAAAGGTTCATGATTTTATAAACATTACCCATTTACAATATTTGCGAATTTCATCAAAATCGAAGATGACAAATCCGAAAATGACAGTTTTCTGTGCGGTTTGACATGGAATGGCCCACATGACGGTTTACAAAAAGGTCATAGTCCCTATACTCACCAAAAAAAGTCTGTAATGGTAACTGAAAATTTTAATGTTATTACGGGAAATTTTGCTAATTTGAGCCCAGCGCTATTTTTTGCTCATCTTAGCAACACATGTCTGCTGACGTGTAGTACAATGAAATTAGTAGAAAAAATTATTAGCCGCTACTAAACCTTTTATAAAGTGGAATTTAAAATCGGTTTGCTAAAATGAGCAAAAAAAAATTACTAAATATTATTAATATTAGTACAATCAAGCTATAAAAAATTTTAGAAAAATTGCTTTAAACTCAATGACTTGTAATATATAGCAAAATTTTAATTTATAAAAAAAATTATTAAAATGTACAAATTAACTCAATTACTTTTAGATACACTTTTTACATTTTAAAGCTGTTTATTGCTTTTGAAATTGTCTAACGAATTCGAATATACAAATTTTTTGTATCGAACATTTTTTTATTTATTTTTTTTTTAAATATTTTTAACAAAATTAATGAAAAAAATTCAAAGGCTTAAAAAATAGTTAAAACATAAAAGAATTTATCATTTTGCTTTAATTTGTTAATTTTTATTTTGATAAATATTTGTAGTAAATTTTTTGGATTTTAAAGTCAAATTTTAATTGAACTTAAAAAGTTGTTAGAACTTAAAAAGTTGTTAGTGCTTTTTAAAGTGGATGTCCTTTTTTTGGACATGAGTCGGTTGTAAAAAGTATCTTCACTTCCGATTCCTTTTTTCAACCTATTTTACATTTTAAGGCTATTTAAGTTTGTAAGTGAAAGTCTTAATTATCAGAAATTAAATTTCTTTCAATATCCAGTGTTTTGAAATTAGTAGATTTTTTTTGCTAATTCAAGCAAATCGGTTTTCAAAAATTTATAAAATTCCTGAAGGAAATGCAGATAGTGAAGCTGTACTGATTTACTATTGAATTTGTCACCAGTTCTACTGGCTAATTATGTCCGAGACAACGCTCTCTGCTGTACACATTTAACCAAGGACCCTATAAGCCAGGATGAACAAACTACCAAATTTTTAGCCATCCATTTTGCCATGATGCCAAATGGTGGGGCTACAAAAAAATTCTTAGTTGAGACCACACAATTCTTAGCCGATTTACAGAAAAACTTTGCCTCTAGCAAGGGTTGTACCAATTCAAACATGTATACATTCACATCACAATCACTGTACTTGCGCTACCTTGAGGCTATGTTTTTCTGAAAATCGGCTAAGAATTTCGTGGTCTCGACTAAGAATTTTTTTGTAGTCGCACCATTTGGCATCATGGCAAAATGGGTGGCTAAAAATTTGGTAGTTTGTTCATCCTGGTTTATAGGGTCCTTGATTTAACATGTGCTTGTCATTGCGAATCTACACAACTATTGACTAGATGTAGACATTGCAACCAGCGATTCATTAGTACATTTTAGTAATTTTAGTCAAAACTTTTGGAACTTTTTACTAGATTTCCACACTAGGAAGGAAAATATGTTTAAACAGGTGCATTTATTTTGGAAACATTAGACGCATGTTGACTATGTCACCAAAAAGTCACCCAAAACAGTCGACAAAAGTGTTGACTTGGAGACACTTGATCCCATGCTTCCTACAGGAATGATTTCTGAAGTTGGCAACAAAAATTTTTAAATATTTTGTAAAAGTTCTGTAATTTGTAAAACGTAAATAGGAAAAAAATTTACTAAATGATAATTTTTTACTTAAAGCGAGTATAATAGTAAAGTGTGTTGAATACCGTTTATACATTTTTCTACTAATTTTTTTTTTTAGTGTATGGGGGTAAATACCAATTTGTTGTGGGGATTATGGCCAAAAATGGTTTAGTTACATTAAATCCACGGAAACCGAATTCGGTTAACACACAAAAAAACACCTCTAAGCCCGACCGAAAGGCCTATGCAAAAAATATTTCCTCATCGAAGCCGGATTCGGACATACCATAGAGTAAAAGCCCCTAAGCCCGGTCGTAAGCTGACAATGCAGAAAAGCTTTAGTCAGAGAAGTAGAAAAGCTTAACTGGGACTATGACTGTACCCACAATGTGGATTATTTTCTGTTGAATAGCGGGCTTAATGCCCATGGAAAATATCACCATTTTTATTTGGGGTTATGGTCAAAATCATTTTTATCAAAGACCCAATTTTTGTCTGGGGGTTAGTACCGAAAAAATTCGATCCTCAGCTGTTAAGACATATCACCGGCTTAAGCATCTTTATGTTTTGGATCTAAATATGTTCATTTATTTTCTAAAAAATAATTATTCCATTTCTTTTTAATCTTATGCAGTATTTTACATTCCCTCAAGTATATTTTCATGGCAAAGTCAAATTATTTAAATACTACGACTAACATCAACGTCATTCATGAGCATAAACTATGAATAAATTGAAGTATATAAAATTAAATTCGTTTGTATATCAAATACAGACAAATACACAAATTTTATATAAAAATCAATATTTATAGTAGAGACTCTTTTTGTCAAACTAATGACAATATCAACATAACATAAAAACGACCAAATTGACAACTTATAAATGTTTCTCGTTTTATAAGAGAAACCCCAAATAAAAGTATTCCAATAGTATTTCTGCATTCAGTGAAGGTGTATATAAGGTGGAAATTTTAGAAATTTTTCAATATGAAAAAATACACCTGTGCAATCGAAATCAATGATGTGAATATTATAACTAACCGAGTAAAAAGGTTATATAATCATATGTGACTTTATCTAATAGCCATATATATTTATATATTGCCAAATTTTTTTAAAAATGATCTTATATTGTGTCATATACAAACACATCTAGTTATATGTATATTGATCTGTATAAGTTAACATATATAACACTGTATAATATTATATGTGCATCACACAAGCTTTTAAAGAATCATAAATACTTATATATGACTTATACAAATCTATATATGTCATCACATATTTTTTTTTTTTTTAAGAGAAGTAACACTCAGGAAATTCTTCCTACTTATAACTTGTAGTGTGTTGCTTTCTTTTGAAAATGGGATAGAGGGGAGATGAAAGTGTGAAAGATGAAGAACTTCAAATATGGAAACACTGTAATTGCGCGAGATGATAAATCTTAGAACAGTTGTTGCTCGCCATCTGATAGGGGAGAGTTGGCGAAAATTATTGAAGCTTTTTTAGTTAATAGCCCTGTTTTGTTATTTTACTTCGGTGGGGTTAAGTGCTAGCAAAACACCGAAGGAGGACGTTGCGATATGTATGAGGAAGAGAAAAAACACAAATATTATTTTTTCTAAATTAATGGTGCCGTCGCAAGGAATCGAACCCGACCATAATAATAATATATGGTGTCTTATCAAAACTATTTTTTAATATCTTATATAATTATATATAATTGAATATATTGCGTCATATTAAAAATATTTTTTATATGATAATAAATATAGTATATACATGGTATAATATGTGCCACCAAATTTGAGATGCAGTATGATATAATACAATACAGGTTGGTTGAAAAGTTCATGCGCTCACCAAGATATGGCACTGCTAGCTCCAAACTTTTTTTTTCTCAAGTTGGTATAACTGTCCTGAGAACACATGCAAAGTTGCAAGTCATTCTGTCAATTCTTTCTTTGTTTATAAGCCATTTGAAGTTGACGTGCCATTGATTTTTTTTTAATATGGAAAAAATTGAATATCGTGCAGTCATTAGATTCTTTGTTTTGAAGGGTTTAAAAGCAAAGGAAATTTATGAACAATTGTTAGAAGTGTTGAATTTTGGGCTTGTGAATTTAAAAGTGGTCGTACCAGCCTTAAAGACGATCCACGCGAAGGACGACCAAAAACTGTAACCACAGCAGAAATCATTGAGCAGGTACATAATATGGTGAATGAAGATCCAAGTTTGACTAAGCGTGAAATTGCTAATGCAATAGGCATCTCAGACGAACGAGGACTCCATATTTTACATGAAGAATTACGTATGAAAAATCTGCTTGGAAAGTTAGTGCCGCACACATTAACAATTCAACAAAAACTGGATCAACAACAAATTTCTCAGTGTAATTTGGAGCGTTTTAAGCCGAATAAAACCGACTTCTTGCGTCGATTTATAACTATGGATGAGATTTGGATCTACCACCAAATTGAAACAAGAAGGTTTACAGTGGCTGAAGCTGGTTGTTCAGCAGGTGAAGTCACAACGATCAGTTTTTTGGGATGCAAAAGGAATTTTGTTGATAGATTATCTTCAGAAAGGTAAAACAATCAACTCTGAATATTATTGCAGCCTTTTGGATCAGCTGGATAAAAAAATTCGTGAGAAAATACCTGGTTTAAAGAAGAAAAAAAATCATTTTTCATCAAGACAATGCACCTGCTCACAAAAGTGTTTTGACGATGGCTAAATTCAAAGAATTAAAGTACGAAATTGGATATGATTTAATATTGCGCAAGATCAATTTTTTTCACTCGGGTAGTATAGAAATTTAGGTATATTATTTATGAAATGAAATATTCATATTTATGACTTATTTTTTTTGTGAAGACAATTAATATCCTTAAATGTATACAACACCTTCACTTTTTTAATAGGGAGTAGCTGTTATAAAAATGTCCATCCCTTTTTTTTTGAATTAACTACTGTTCAAAGTATTTTTTTAGTTTAATAGCCATAAAAATTACAACAATAAGAATTAGTTATTATTGGTAGTCTCCATCAGACAAAATGATTTTTGTTTTCTCTTTTGAAACTGATTTGTGAGTAGCTGTTTTTGCAAACCATTCAGTCATTCACAAGCCATCCAGACAGACGAGTATTGGCTTTCGTGCCAACTGGTAACATGGTACCAGTCCATATTACCAACTAAAGTAGATGTATGGCGGTAGTAAAGCAAAAAATATATTTTTATTTTTTTGATACTTGATGATTCCATTCCTAATAGTAGTTTATATTCTATACTAGAAAAATTTACAAATAGAGTTCATAAATTATATTTTTTTTTGGTATATAAAAAAAATCTTATTTGGTCGTCATATTTGTTTCTATTATTTTATTTTTTAAACCACGAAAGTGCAGGGGCATCATTATGACGTGGCAATAATTGATAACAATATTTTGTTTGCACTTATTTAACCCCTCTAGGCATGTATGTATCAAGAACCTTTTTTCGATCTTTACTACAGTAGAAGATAAACTTCATTTCAATAATAACTTTTTATGAGCTGATTAACTTTCCACCGCTCTCTCTTTAATAAAGCTGGTTTTGGATATCAACACTAAACACATGAAAGCGAATTTTAGTAATATTTTTTTTAGAGAAGCAACTAGAACAATCAAAACAGAAAACTATTTTTTTTTAATTAGAAAACCGGATTTTTAAAAATTAAAAAAACAGGGTTTCGGTTTCGGTTTTTACCTAAATTTAAATATATCGAAAACCGGATTTTTAGTATCATTTAACCGTTTTTAATTTTAATATATATTTTTTAAATTTTTGCACATATTTTTAACTATTTTAACTAGCGTTGCAAACGGAACAACATAATCGATTAGGTAAAATAAAAAAAAATTGGTAATACGGTTAGTAGTAATACACTCACAATATATTTTCAGTTATCAACTGTAGTTTATTAAAAAAAGTAATATGTAAAGTTTGTTTTTAAATAAAGAATCAATTGAAATTCGTAGAAATATATTTTTTAACTATTTGAATCAGTAATTAAAAAAAAAACTAAAAAAATTTACAGACATTCAGTAGGAGTTGATATTTTCTGTTTAATCTAAAATTTTATGTGTTCTGGTTCTAAAAATTTAAATTCATATAATACTTTTTTGTTTTTTTTTTTTTACCAAAATAGTTTGTATATGTACAAAATTATTTCAATAAAAATTACAAGAAATTATTCAAATATACCATATACACAAAGCCAATAAAAATATATACATCTGTGTGTGTTGTGTTTTGTAATCACATGCAAATGAAAAAACTTTAAATTTGAAAAACAAACCACAAAAGTAGTTTTTTCTAACTTTTGTTAGTTAAAAATTGGTGGTTATTTCAAACGACTTTCTTCGGTTGTTTTTACTATTTTTGTCGATTATTAAACAATGATTGAAAATAAACAACAAAATGGGTTTGAATATAATGAAAAATCAGTAGTCCTCTTTTTGATTGTATTTTTGATTAATTCAATATGTATTTTAAGTTGTTTTTACGAAATAATATTCTGAGTGAAGTTAATAATTCTGTGGTGAAAAGGAAAAAGTGCTTAAGTTTTTTTGACTCTAGCTTCTTAAATTAAATAATTTCTGAATTGGAATGTAGAAAAAATTTAACCCTGAATTAGCAATGATTCGATGGATGACTTTCACTTATACTAGAATCACCATTAATTTTTAAAAATTAGGTTTAAACTTAAAAGTTCTCTCCTGCAAAATGACAAAATCAGACTTAAGCAGTTTTTCCTTTTCGCCACAGAATTAATAGTTTCTGGTTAAGCCTGTTAAAGTTGTTAAAAATAACATTTTTTCAGTGAAATTATTTCACCATAAAACTTTTGAAATTCTTAATTTGAAAAAAAAAAAAATAAAATGCATCAACTTGGAGGCATCTCGTAAAAAGTATAATTTTGTCAGGCTGCGTAATTTTAGGATATATTGTCGTGAATCATCATAAATCCTAGTTTTGAGTGTTAGTTTTTCACTAAAGGACGTCATACGATGAAAAAAACACACATTTTTATCAAAATATATGTTTTTTCTAAGATTTTTGAAAATACAACTGGCTTCTAAATAAAATTGCGTTTGAAGAAAAACTCACTAGATTTTCGGCTAATAGCAACCGACAATTTTTATTGCTAGTGACAAATTAAAACCTCTAGATCTGGCAAGAAAATCGCGAAAAACAACAACAATCAATTACCACATAAACAATTGGCAGGTTTTAACTTTAGAGGGTACGGCAATTTTAACCTTTGACTGTCCAATGTATCACATATGATGCACAGGCGCCATGATTGATACGCTTGCGCATCATATGTGATACACAATTTGTCTTATTTCCTTTAACTCCTTTATTTAACGCTCTGGGCCTGTAGACAATGTTTTTTTTTATAAGACCTGAATATTTGTATGGGAGAAAACTGCAAATTTCCAGGATGTATAGCGACAGAAATATATTTTTTTTTTTTTTGCAACTTTATTCATGTTGAAAAACGTTAAAAATATAACAAAAAAATAATAATAAAAATAAAACTTAAGATAATTTCATTATACCTTATATAATATAGTTAAAACAATACCTTCAATAAAAAATAGTTGAAATATTAGTCCGTGTATTATATGTGATGCACGTCATTTTTACAAGATTATGTACGTGGGAACAATCAAAGGGTTAACTATTACATGGACTGTTCGAAATGATCTTAGCCCAACAATGAAAAACATGAGTAAAATTTTTAAAATTATATTTATTCACTACACTCACCAAAAAAAGTCTGTAATGGCAACTGAAAATTTTGCTGTTATTACGGGAAATTCTGCTAATTGGAGCCCAGCGTTATTTTTTGCTAATCTTAGCAACACATATCTGCTGACGTGTAGTACAATGAAATTAGTAGAAAAATTAGTAGCCGCTACTAAATTTTAGTAGACTTTTTGTAAAGTGGAATTTAAAATCCGTTTGCTAAAATCAGCAAAAAAAAAATGCTAAATACTATTAATATTAGTACAAAGTTTTAGATTTATTTTTTTTATCGAGCATCAAAAATTTTAAATATATTTTTTAAAAGATGTTTTATACAAAATGAAAAAAAAAATCAAAGGCTTAAAAATCTTAAAAATTCTTAAAACACAAACGAATTTATCATTTTGTTTTAATTTGGTAATTTCTGTTTTGAAAAATATTTTAGTCAATTTTTTTTTTTACTTTTAAGGTGAAATTTAAATTGTGGTTAGGGCTGATTTTTAGAAATAAAAAAACTTTTTAGTGCTATTTTTAGACATGAGTCGGTATCTTCACTTCCGATCCCTTTTTTAATCCTATGTAACATTTTAGGGCAATTTAAGTTTGTATGTATAAGTTTAAATTATTAGAAATAACATTTCCATCAATATCGACTTTTTTAAAATTAGTAATTTTTTTTTGCTAATTTTAGCAAATCGGTTTTTAAAAATTTGTAAAATGATTTCTGAAATTAGCAACGAAATTTTGTAGATATTCTGTAAATACTCTGTAATTTGTAAAATGTAAATAGCAAAAAGATTTGCTAAATAATAATTTTTTACTAAAAATCAGTACAAAAATAGTAAATTGGGATTGAAAACCGTTTACAAATTTTTCTACAAACTTTTTTTTCTAAGTGTACACTTAGCCCAACGCTTTTCTCGCAATTATATCGCTTATATACCTAAGCTCTGCAAAATACTCGTTTACAGCTGCAATTGCATCTTTGAATAGTCTCTTCAGCCCAATGTTTTGATTGACATTGTTGAAAATAACCCCAACAAATATGACCCCAATCTTAAAATGTAATTAAGCCCCATTTTATGGGGCAAAATAATAATGAATAATTATGTCAAATGACCTCAACAAATTGAAAATTAGCCCCAAAATTAAATGAGATATGAAAAATTACACAAAAATTTTCAAAGCAAAGAAATATTGTTTACACAAAGCATTATAAGTGTTTATCAAATAATAAACTTTGGATTATGTGAAAACTTGCATGCAATCATTAACATCCACTCTAGAACAAATACACTTATAACACTGGAAAACAATTTCAAAATTTTTCCAAAATTACGGGGTTCCGACGATTGATTCTTGTTAAGGAGACCAACAAAAATAAACGTGTGTCGTCGTTTTGATAGTTTACATCGGAATTTCATTTTAGAGGCGATCAAAGTTTCCCAGCTCTGACCTGTTCTTGCAACATATCGGTATATAAAACTATGTTTTCTTTACATCTGAGGTCTAGGGTATGTTCAGTATGAGGTGTAGGGTATGTTCACACAAAGTGGGGTCATTTTTCATTTCCACAAATTTGGGCTAAATTTCATAATGAAATTCGGCCCCATTTACAAAAATTAATTTTGACACCAAATTCATGGGGTCATTTTTATTTTTATTTTGGGGCCTTTCTGCAGTGCAAAAAGATGAAAATACGCCCTAAAATTGTTCCCTTTTTTTGGGGTGATTTTTCATTTATATTCTGAGGACAAATTTCTTGGCGACTCATTTCATAGCGCCGTTTTGATTGCAAAAAGGCGATTCCGTACTGCAAATTATGTTTAAATTGTTGTTGCTTGAAATGTTTCGAGATGTTTTAGGGTAATAATCGGCCAAATTATATACGATTATTGGTCGATTGGATATATTTTTAACTGAAGCAGTTGCGGCCACCAATAGCCGTCGTTTTTGAAGAAGTATGGACCAATGATTTCACCAGACCATAAAATACACCAAATAGTCACTTTTTCAGAATGTAACGGAGTCTCAATAAAAGCTTCAGGATTATCCTCACTCCAAATGCGGAAGTTTTGCTAAACACTGTAAAATCGGGACTAACAAATAAAAAAATCTGCACAATTTACAAACATTCTTCAGTCGTTAGTCTATTCACGATAAATTATCAAAACAAACTAAACATTAATCACTTGACAGCTATTAAAACGGCCAACTTAAAGCTATATAATTCTAAAAAAACACCCACACAATAAAAATTAAAAATATTAAACTTTTTTATAAATTCCATCATTTAAGGGTTAAGTTTTGGCAAACTTATGAATAGCCTATGAAATGAGAAAAAAGTTTGGTAGTAACTTTTTTGGGCATAGCTGGAAAAAAACTTTTTTAATGGTTGCCTGCTAGAGCCAATTATATACTACTAACAGAAAAAAAACTTGTAGTAGTTAATGCGATTTTTTTTTAAATAAAGAAAACGGCCTTCATGACAAGGAAAAATAGCCATAATAGTTTTGCGTGCCATGAGAGTTGGTTTTTTTCTATGGAAAAATTGGAAAAATTGTAAAATAAATTTAAGGGCCAGTTTTAGTTAACACTTAAGTGTGCTATTTCGAACACTTTAAAAAAACAATCGTAAGTAATGATCAAAATACTTTAAAATCTTAAAATCTCGAAAAATAAATTTTACTTAAGCGTTTAATTTTTCTTAGGTCCTCAGCAAATACTTCGCAAGTCTTAAGGAAAATCTAATAAATAAACTAAAAGTTTTTAAATGTTAATATAGAAGAGAGAGTACTCCTTTGACTAATAGGATAATCGAAATTTCAACCAATGGCCCTAATTTTTTTTTAAGAGAAGCAGCACTGAAGAAATTCTTGTTACTAATTAATGTGTTGCTTTCTTTGGAAAGGGATAAAGGAGAGATAAAGGTGGTGAAAGATGAAGTGCTTCAAATCTGGCAACACTGTAATTGCGCGAGATAATAAATCTTAGAACAGTTGATGCCCGCCATGTGATGGAGAGTTGGCTTCTTAGTTCATATCCCTGTTATGTTATTTTACTTTGCTGGGATTAAGTGCTATGGGAGCACTGAAGGAGGACGTTGTGAAATCAATGTGTTGCTTTCTTTGGAAAGGGGATAGAGGAGAGATAAAAGGTGGTGAAAAATGAAGGGCTTCAAATCTGGCAACACTGTAATTGTGCGAGATAATAAATCTTAGAACAGTTGATGCCCGCCATGTGATGGGAAGTTGGCTTCTTAGTTCATAGCCCTCTTATGTTATTTTACTTTGGTGGGGTTAAGTTTTATGGGAGCACCGAAGGAGGACGTTGTGAAATCAATGTGTTGCTTTCTTTAGAAAGGGGATAGAGGAGAGATAAAAGGTGGTGAAAGATGAAGTGCTTCAAATCTGGCAACACTGTAATTTGGCGAGATAATAAATCTTAGAACAGTTGATGCCCGCCATGTGATGGGAAGTTGGCTTCTTAGTTTATAGCCCTGTTATGTTATTTTACTTTGGTGGGGTTAAGTTTTATGGGAGCACCGAAGAAGGACGTTGGGATATTGATTGATTGATTTTGTCATTGCTGGAAATCGAACCCGCAACGTTCTGTGTAACAGTCCAACGTGCTAATCATCACACCACAACGACCTCATTTTTTGACTCAGGGGTTCAAAAGTTTAATTGTTAGTGCTGAAAAACGGCCTACTAAAAATATAAACTTACTGGTAAGACTAAAAAGGTTGCGGGTTCGATCCTCAGCGTCGGCAACATCTATATATATAAAATATGACGTCAAAGCCAATGTTTTTATGTATATGCGGTCTTTGTGTATGTATTGGTTCATGAGTTATAGGCATTCTTGTGAACATACCTGTAAATATTTGTACGAAAATATTTGTTTTTGTATGAAATTAAAACACTAGACAAGGGCAACGAAATAGAAAAAAACGGGGATCGAGTGGAATTAAAAAGACAAGGAAAAAGAAATGGAATGAAACCTGGAACGAGTGAAATCGATACACAAGACAGGGTAAAGAAATATAATAGAATGGGGAACAAGTGGAATGGAATGGAAAGGGAACGAGTTGAATGGAAACATTATACAAGGAGAACAAAATGGAATAGAAAGAGGAACAAGCGATATTAAAACATTTAACACTGGGAAAGTCCCCCTTGAAAGACCTATAAACAAGAAATTCAAAACTTTTAATTTAAACATCCACTTAAAAAGGTTAAAAAAAATTATTTTGAAAGTAAAATCTTTAGAAAAAAAGAATATTTTCTTCTCCACATATTCCGATATTTAAAACTACCATAGGACGTAACTTCAGATGACGGGCACCAAGTTCAGTAATTTAAATCTTTTTTTTTATTTTTTTTAAATAAAAAACGAGAATAAAATAGCGATTTTATACAGGTTTTGAGCAAATGAAAACATAAATCACAAACAGATGTCCTAAAGTTTACGTATATTGAATATAAAAAAAATCGAAGGGCATGATCCCAAAAAATCCTTACATTTGTACGTAATCTCATGGAGTGGACTTTAGCATATAAAATTTTTATTTACCCTAATGAAAACTTTTAAAATACGGAATAAAATTGACAGCAATAAACAAGAAACTAGTTTGTAATTTTCTAAATAGAGTCTAACGAAAAAATAATAATATGTTTAAAGAAAATCCATGGACAAATTCTAAAGATATGATCAAAATAAGCCTCTTATAATAATTTCGTAATAGCTTTTCGGGTAACTGTTTTAAAATGAGAACATTTTCTGAGTTTAGACTGTCGTTAATTGCAAAGTTGTTACCCAAATTTATCTAGATTTATATAAGTTAAATATATAAAAAATAAATAGTTGTATTTGATAAAAGAAGTGAAAAAAATTTGCCCTTTATAATTTCTAATATTTAATAATAATTTCCTAAAATTAAAATACTAAAATATGTAAATAACTATGATAAAAAAAAATAAAAGTGATGACGTCTTTTAAAAGAACCTCCCTTCTAATCAATAATCACCAAAAAGATAATAATACTATCAAGCATTGAAGCATGGTTGGCACCCCATCAATACGATACAATTAATGAATATTTCAAATTAACCGGAAAGGACATGCAATGGTCATAAAAGGAAATTTCTGAAAAAACGTAACAAAAAATGTTCAATATCCGTTTATTTCCAGACAAGACACATGGTCCGAGCACCCACCTTATCAAAAACCAATATCACTGGCAGCATATGACACCTGATCCACCAATATTCAAATCATTCAAGCATATTAAATGTATAAATGGTAAATTTGCGTCAGTAAAAGAAAAACATAACGTCACGTGGCGGTTTTTTAGTTCTTCAGGCAATTTGCATTACAAACTTAAAGAATTTTCTTTACAACAACTACCTGTTCATTGACTGACACACAGACATTTGTCAGTTCGTCAGACGATAAATGTGTATGAAAGACAACCCTTAAAAATTAGAGGTCTTACTTGGTAAAGGACTTTTTTTAAGTTAACAATTCATGCTTAAACACGAGTTAAACATTTTTCAACGCTATAAGCAAATAAAATATTAATTGCTTTTATTACTATCATTATAATATAGTAAATGAATGTTAAAAACATTATGAGAATTATTATCGACATTTATACAAACTGATAGACGAGTGTATAAATATTAGGGCGACATTTAAAATGTAATTTTTAATTTGCACATCACATTGTTAAACTGCTACCACACAAATTTCTTACAGAAGAAACTGAAGCCCTAATGTTAATGTTCTTAGGCTCGTTAGTATAACTTACCTTAAAGGTACATAATTTTAGTTGAAGTGGGCAATAAAAAGACCTTTAAATATTTTTCGTTATCACAACTTCCTTATAAAACAAAATAAAATTTTTTGAAAATATGGCATTATCAGAGAAAAACCCGATTACTTTTGACAATTTTAAATAGTTCTTAAAAATACGTAGTGGCAACGACGTACTTTTATTTTAAACAAAAGAAAAATAAAATTTCTTCGAATTGTGTAAAAACTAAAAGAGTTTGCTGTAAAAAATTTAAATTTTAATGTCGCGGAACACAGAAATAAACTAAACAGCAAGGAAATGGTAAAAAAAAAACTACACGGCAACTTAAAAACAGAACAAAAAGTGAAAAACAGTTAAAGGTAAGATGAACTTATCTTTGGCTTATCTGTCACTTTTAGCTTAAAGTACACTTCTAATCACAAAAAACTAATTACCTGTCCTTTAACATCCTAACTTTAGCTATTGGCAAGTTATAATAACGGGCTCTATGCTCATTAACTAAAACATTTTTGTTTTCCCTAACTAAAACATTTTTGTTTTCCCTATAAAATTGTAATTAAATTGTGTAGTAATCGGGCCTTAATCTCTAGAAAAAGTATATGTTCAAAAGATTCGGTTGTGGAAAACTTATTTTTTATCATACCCAACAAAACTTTGGTAATGGGTGCGATATTCTCATGCGTTACCTCGTAATGATAGCTCATTACCTTTTTCATTATTTGCAAGCATAAAGTAATAAGTTACACATTATTGAGTACATAATATATGATTTATAAATGTAAAGTAATAATTGAAATATTTTTGAAAATCTATTTTTAGATACATTACTTTGTGTTTTTTTGTAAGCAAAAGGGTAATGTATGTTTGTTTTGATAACACTAGCGAAAAAACGAAGCACAACAATTCATTTAAGTTTAAAGCAATCAAATACTATTTATATGCGTCGATAGCTCAGTGGATAGAGTTCTTGGCTAGCAACCCGATTTCCCTGGTTCGATTCCCATCTTAACCACATTATTTTTAATTACAAAAATTTTTAAAAATCTATTTTTAGACACATTACTTTTTCCGTTTTCGTAACCATATAAGTAACCCCTTACATTATCACTTTTAAAGTAATGGGTATGTATATACATTACTTTGAGGCTCATCGCCTGTAAAATCCATCAATGAAGTAAGGTGTAAAGAACTCCAACGGCCCCTATGGCTATACATTACTTTACACATTATTTGGTAATGTATGGTTTTGCTGGGTAACAACTCTCACAACATTCACTCTCACAGCAAATATTTCATTCTCTTCAACATGAATAATTACTGTTTTTTTTTATATGCTTTTTGGTGTGGTGAAGCTGGGAAAAAATGCCACCTATAGACGTTTTCAGATGCTTAAAGAATTTCCTACCTACATTTATAAGTTGCCTCTCCTTTAGTTCTGGTCATTTACAGAATATATGCTGTATGTTTCCTTCTTGTCACCATAGCTCATTCAGTAATTTCCTAGGATACAAGAAGAATTCCTATAAAAATTATGATTGTGTGCTCGCCAATACTTGTAGTATGCAACGGCCCTATTAACCCTTTCACTACCATGGAAATCATGCATTTCAAGCAAAATTTCATATCTCTACCAGTGAGATATTTAGTTCCATTTTATTTGTTTTAAAAACGCAAAAGATATGTCATGTCTCATCCCATAACATATCTTCTTTCTGAAGGATACTAGAATTTATAAAAAAAAAATAACTTAGAATTGTTAAAATAGTACGGCAGTGAAAGGGTTTATACGTAACCAAATTCATCGAACAGCTCCAGCGGGAAAACCACGCTTTTATGGAACTTCCGACCCAATATTTCTCTTGAAAATCGAGATTTCATCCTCCCTCCCTCTATACAACAGAGTTCACGTTTTAGTATTCTCTGATCGGTATTCTAACCTCAAAAGTATCGCGATAAAGTCACCCTTTCCTTTTGCAGTGTGTTTGCAGGATTTCATTAAGATTCCAAAGAGAAGAAATTATCGCCAACTTCCTTGCTGCACCATTCCCTATATTCAAGAAAGCAGGTGAATTAATTGCACAATGTGTCTTTAAGGCATTAATGATCGATGATATATTTACGTTGTTGAATGCGCCTTCCAAAAAATATTCACATCATTCAAAGCTTATTTCATAAACTAATTTTTATCCATACCTTACTTTAATGGGTTCTAGTGGAATCAGTTATAAAATATATTGGGCTGGAAAACTATTCTAACAAATGTTTCGGAGCTTATCATATATTTGTCACCGAAAAGGGACCTGCAAGGTGTTGTCATATGAGTGGAGAGGTAGGCTACTAAGCTGTCCTAAAAACATAGATCGGTGGTTTCTTTTAGGGCATATTACAGAACTATCATAGAAGCAACAGTTCAGTGATATATTTAAGGGTTCGTATAAATTACTCGTACCAAAATTGTCTTTTCTTTTTGCTTAAAATTAAAAAGTCACTTTTTAACTACATCCTAATTTAATATATTATCTGAAAATTAAATAAAACCCTAATAAACATATTCATTCAGACAAATATCCTCCTTTATTCACATGTTTCTTTTCCTTTTTTTATTTTATTTAACCTCTCCTCCCCTTTTCGAAAATAAGGGTTCATATTTGTAACAAAATCAGAACAAAAACTTCTATTTGTTTAAATGCTTTCCCTGTATAAATTTACATACATTCGGTTGTTGGTTGGTTAATGAGAAAAAAGTTCATAAAATGTTTTATTAAATGCGTTTTTGGTTTAAGTTTATGTGGGTGTTTTTGTCTTCTAATCAGTCCATAAAGCACAAGAAAGCAGGTGAATTTCTTCGTAGTCAAAATATTGGGGTGAGGCTTTGTAGAAATGACATATAATTGTAAAACTATGTAGATTAAATATATGATTTATGCACGCAAACTTTATTGATATTTTGCTTTTTAAGTGGTTTTGTTTTATTTGTTAAAATTGTTAAGTTTTCTTTTAAAGTTTTTGTGACGACTATTTTTTCGAAAACCTTGAAAGTGGCTAATTAAAATTATAAACTAAAGAGATTTTAAAGTTAGGAGGTTTAATGGTTTAAGTGGCCTTTTAGGCATCAATAAGGGTTAAAAGCTACAGTGTTTAAAAGAAACAATTTATTCTGCATGATTACAAATAAAATTTAAAATTTTCTTTTCATTTCATTTAAAGAAAAATATTCATGAACTTGCACCGAATGAAGAACGTCTCACATAAAATTATACAGATCAAGCACAAACTTTACTTTGAAACCATACACACGGTACAGTGTGGAATCGTTTCGGTTAAACGTTTGTGAAAAACCGGTTAACCACCCTAGAATAATCAATAATATTGATTTCCATTTTATTGATCAATATTCTCCATTGTTTAAAAAAAATACAAAATTTAGACCATTTTAATATAAAACCACGTTTAAAGTGACTATTTTTGATTTGGTAGTCATTTTTGTCCTTTTTTTAATTTTATTTATTTTTTGAAAGCAAATTTCAAAAAACTGATATTTCAATATTGCCCACAGAATTTTCAATTTTTATTGAAAAACAAATACCAAATTCCTTTTGAACTTTTCAATTAATTTAATTTTTAATTTAATTATAAAATTGTTTAATTATATTGAAAATCTATGGGGCGCTTAAAAACTAACTATTCTCTTTTCTATAGAAAAAGTTTATCGCGATGATTTTTGAGATTTACTGGTTGATAAACATTTGAAAGAACAGAAATCTCAGAGATGGAAATTCCAACGTAATTTGGGATTAAATGATATTTTAATCTAAAATTAAAAACGAGAAAAATAAAATGGGTATTCGTTTAAGCGAAAATTTAAATTTTTTAGTTTAATGGTTTGCGGAACCCGACTTAAGGGTGAAACCCGGTTTTTGGTTAACCCGGTTTAGGTTTAACCGGCATTAAACGTATATTTCAAGTATTAGGTTTCCAGGCAAAGTGGCCTGAGCAAGTCGTTAAGGAGATTTTCTCCTATAGAACGCCCATTTTACCACGTTCCTGGCGAAAATTAAAAAAGTGGCTCAGCCATGAATTTGCCTCTACTCTATGGAACACATATTTCAAATTTAAGGTTTTCAACAAAAGCGCTATGATCAGTACGTAAATGGGGGAACTTTCCCCTTTTAAACACTCATTTTTTGTCACGTTCCTGGCGAAAATTCCACAAAGTGTCTCATCAACGAACAACGAACCACTAGTAAAGTGGTTTAGGCAGGGCGTTTATTAGGATACTTTCCTTTTTTCAAACCTCCATTATTACCACGTACCAACGAGAATTCTAAAGATAATTTATCAATAACAGAGCCCATTGTCCGCACATATTTTAAAATTAAGATTCCTTGCCATTTAGGAGGCACGCCGTTAAGGATGAGACTTTCCTTCTTTTTGCCCCACCCCGTGGGAATACCCCTAAATCCCAATTTATTGAACCGGAGAAAGAACCTCCGTGCCAAATATCAAGTTCCTTAACGATTTATCGTCATTTTGACGAACTGTCGCCTGAAATTTTTTTTTTTTAATTGTTAAAGAAATTTTCTGTTTAACCAAAATATAAGCTGTACTTTCTTCGTAGATACGTAGAGTATTAAAAGTACACCGAGAGAATTATCTTCATGATATTAATAACTTTTTGCCTTAAAGCGATGAAAACCATCATCTTATTTATTGAAAAATTTATACGCTCAATAAAAACGTTTCGTTAAAAAAATAGTTTCATATAAAGAATAAAGCATTTTGTTAATTGTACTCTTCAAACCATATTTATTTATTAAAAATTAAAAGCACCATTTTTCCATGAACTTTCTAACAAAACATATCTTTTATCTTGAATCTAATAATCTAAGGAAAAGTTAAATTCCTTTGACATTTATAATTAGCAACTTGTTGAAATGTTTATAAGAAATTACAACAAAGTTTAAACAAAATAAGCGAAATTCCTTAAAACCTTGCAAAAGAACAACAATATTTACAAGTTGAACAAACAAAAAATTTAAAAAGTCATAAATTATTTACACACACACACACACTTACTTACATATAGCAACATACATACAATCGCATATATGTAAATTTACACTTAGTGAAAATCAATTATGAGTACCCCTGTATTGATGCAAAATGTTTATAAGGCATTTTCGGGACTTGGCAGAAAATTTTCAAATCAAGAAATCTAAATGATGGTCTGAGTTTTAATACAAAATATTTTATTTATTTTGTTTAATCAATTAATTTTAAATTTAATATGATGCCTTTAATTAAATTTCGTTCAGTGTCTATTGTCTTAACAACGGTTGCAATAACAAATAATCATCATCATTGCAAAAAAATGTTTAAAGTTCTTGTAAACAAAAGTGAAATGTTTGAAAAACAAATTAAAATTCCTTAACCTTAACTATTTGTTTTCTGAAATAAATCAAAAATTGCTATTGTTTAAATTTAAAAGATTTTCGAAAAGATTAAGTTTGAAAATTTTCTTAAACTACTACATGTATGTTATGTACATTAAAAACAAAATGGCGTTTCATTTTGTACTACAACTACAACTACTTACCTTATCCATTGGTATATCCCAGATACTGTTAGTTCACCCTTATCCTCAAGGGCGTATTCAATGAGCTCAGTGTAGGTAAATGGTGGTTTTTTAGGCCTTCATGACGATGATGATTTTATTTGTATTTGTTGTGGTTTGTTGGTGGCAGGCAGCATTTTACAATCAAATAGAGGGTGGATTATGAGCACAAGCAATATGAGGGAAAGAGGAGAAAATAAAAGTTAGTATTCCTAGAAGAAAATTTAAATTAAAGTTTACAAAAACTACTAGCTAAAAAGTCTTATTGTTTTAGATGAATATACAAAGAATTTTCAGTCAGTTCAATGTTTCATAGAATTGATGAAAATTTTCTTTAATAAATGATTGCAAACTTTTATGAAAAAAACTTTTATGAAAAAATACAAGTTTTATGTTATATGTATAAATATTTTTTTAAATCATATAAGTGAATACATACACCATTTTTGAAATTAGAAAATATGCATCTTGCATTGTATTTCACTTACACAGAAAAAAAGCATCACAAAATTTTAAGTAATTAAAAATATTTGTAACCGTAAGATTCAGAAAATATTTTTTTTTCTATTGAAACCCCTCAGTTCTATTCTATGGATTTTTGCCAATGAATAAAAACATTCTGATTCTTATGAATTTTTTCTATAAAAACCCTAAAACTTTTTTCTAAAAAAAAACTTGGATTCTTACTGTCATATGCATAGACATTCTGTTGATTTTTATAACACACTTATAAATCAATTTAACATGTAAAATAACAACGAATTTTCCTTATAGACTGTTGTAAGAATCAACTACACTCAGAAAAAAAATTAGTAAAAAAATTTGTAAACGGTTTTAAATCCCACTTTACTATTTTTGTACTGATTTTTAGTAAAAAATTATTATTTAGCAAATCTTTTTGCTATTTACATTTTACAAATTACAGAGTTTTTACAGAATATTTAAAAATTTTTGTTCTGAAATTAAATCATTTTACAAATTTTTTAAAACCGATTTGCTAAAATTAGCAAAAAAAATTTACTAATTTTAGAAACTTAAATTGCCTTAAAATGTTACATAGATTAATAAAGGGATTAGTTCTAAAAATCAGCCCTAAATACAATTAAAATTAGACCTTAAAAGTAAAAAAATAACTAAAATATTTTTCAAAACAGAAATTACAAAATAAAAACAAAATGATTAATTCGTTTATGTTTTAACAATTTTTAAGATTTATAATCCTTTGATTTTGTTTTTAATTTTGTATAAAATAATTTAAAAAAAATAAATAAAATAAAATAAATTTATGATTTAAAATTTTGTACAAATATTTAGTAATTTTTTTTGCTGATTTTAGCAAACAGATTTTAAATTCCACTTTACAAAAAGTATACCAAAATTTAGTAGCGGCTACTAATTTTTCTACTAATTTCATTGTACTACACGTCAGCAGACATGTGTTGCTAAAATTAGCAGGAAATACCGCTGGGCTCAAATTAGCAAAATTTCCCGTAATAACAGCAAAATTTTTAGTTGCCATTACAGACTTGTTTTGGTGAGTGTAAATGTCTATGCATATGGGGGTTAGCATTTATCCTATCGAAAGTTGATCAAATTCTGATGACTTTTTTTAGGAAAAAAAAATAAAAACTTTGGAAGTATTCTAGTCTAGAGAGTTTTTACTCAGCTCTCTAAAACAAACAAAGAATATTTTGACTATTCATTTTTTATCATTTGTTAAGTGATATTTTAAGAGTACATGAAAAATTAAAAAAAAAAAAAATAAATTCAAAAAGTTATTAGCTGGCAACCCTTATGGTCATCTAAAACAAAATAATCATCGGATTCTAAATTAGTAAATATTTTGCTATGGAATAATTTTCGGACAAGTCAAGTTTGAGTAAAAAAAATTGTTCCTCGTTTCTTATAACAATTTCAAATTTTCTAAAAATAGTAAAATTTTAAATTTTGACTTGATTGAGCGTCATGACATCATGCACACTAGCTTAGCAGTTTCGGGAAAAACCGCGTTTAAAGTTTTGAGACTGGTTAGAATAGTTTAGATGAAACATCACTAAAATGGCTGTAACTCGGAAAATAATTCAAATTTTTAAAAGATTTTTTTAAGAATACCGCTTCAAACGAAAAAATTATTAGTATTAAATTAAATATTTTTAAAATTATGATATACTGGTGGATATGTCTTTAAAAACCTCTCATTTGATATCCAATGTTTTTTATAATTTCTTTACAAAAAAAATTAATTTGTTTAAAATTTTGAAAAGCGTTTCAAATTCTCTACACTTAAATAAATACATTTTTTGCAGTCATCGTTGTTTGTCGTTTTTTTCGGCGCTTTTACTCTCACAGCGACAATCGTTGTTAGGGGAGTTTTTTATATCCGATAGAACTTACGAAAGGTTTAACTGTCAAATGACTTGGGAATGATTTGGGAAACCTAACGGAAATTTTTAGAGGAGGGTTGGCGCAACAATACGTTCTACATTCCATTTTGTTCCAATTTAGCTAATTACGAACTAGAATGGAATAAAAATCAATATCTATATATATAAAATCTGTATATTTTATTTCGGGTTTTCTTATATTTTAAAACAGCGGTTCCCACGGACCCCTTCACGGACCCCTTGAGACATTTTTACTGGCTGACGGGTCCCTAAATTTTAAAATTTTTTGTATTTAAATAAAAACATTAAAGTCCGAAGATTTTCAGAAAAAAATTGTAGTAGTAGTAAATAATATGGCAGATGGAATTGTAGAATTTTTAGAATTTAAGGATTTAATAGATACACTTTTTTGGAAGAACCTTACAATTAAATAACCCTAAAAAATTAAAAACTCTACTATTTTGAGGAGTTTTCTATAAAAAAGCTTTTTAGTATCTCTGATTTTTTTAACAAGAAAAATTGATTCTTAAACAGATTCTGATGATTTTTTTTTTGCATCTGAGAACGTTTTCTATAGAAGAAATAAAAAAAATATTGTGTATTCAATTAAATAAAAAAAACTGCTATTATTCCCTTTTTATTTTTAAAGAATTTTTTCCGAACTCTACTCAGACCCCTTTGGATGCACGGACCCCTAGAGTGTCGCGACCCCCCATTTGGGAACGGTTGATTTAAAGTAATCATGAGACCGATCACAAAAAACATGTGAAAGGCAACCTTGTTCTCCTTTTTATAGGGTGAATCACAGACAATTAATAATAATCTAAAGAAGATATGAGGGCGCTGTATTCATGTTACATATTTCTCTATATAATAGAAAATTTTACAAAATTAAATGTATCCACCCCAGCAAAAACCATGGTATCAAATACTTACCAGCCTATTTACTCCCTTAATTACTTTTTTTCGCGATGAGCCCAAAAGTAATGGGTACTCATTATTTTTTGACTGTTCGTAAGCGAGAGGGTAACGACCACTCATTACTTTATGGTTTTTGTTAGTGAGAAGGTAATGACCACTTATAACTTTTGGGCTTATCGCGAACAAAAGTAATTAAGCAAGTAAATAGGCTGGTAACTAGTTGATATCATGGTTTTGCTGGGACAGCTTTAAAAGTTAAAAGCTCGAAAAAATGTCCAGTAAAATTACAATCAATTTTATTATCTATTAATTCACCCTATATAAAATAGGGTGACCATGAATTTTTTAATGCGAAAACTTCTCGCATCAGAAACAACAATATCCACAAAAAACCCCAACCAAAAAAGACATTTTTTAACTAAGTAAATTTTAAATTTTATATTTAGTTAAAAACGCATTTTTAGTTAAGAAAATTTCTATATTTAGTTGACCAAAATTAACTTTATAGCTAATTTAATTCCAAAAAATATCAATACTAACCAATTTTGGAAAACTGTCAAATTCGGAATTATTATTCGTATAAGTTTTTAGCAAATTCCTCAGATTTTAAGGACTTTAATAATAAAATTCTTCAATTTTTATTATTGTTATCAAAATCCCATATGTTAAATTTGACTAATTTATTTCTTTACAATTTTCGGATTTAAAGACATTTTTTCTTTTTAAATACATTTTAAAATAATAGATATTTTACTTAAGAATTTTAATTTCCATAAAGTGTAATATGTATGTATATTCGGTTTGTTTTTTTCGAATTTTATATCTACTACTTTTAAAGAAAACGACTATCCCTACTTACCTGACTTTTCTTTATTTTTTGTAAATAAATAAAATTTTAATATTTGGGGCCGCCTTTGTACGAAAGCTTTTTTGGTATATGTACCTCGCCGGAACGCGAAATAGAGCAATTATATTGTTTGCACTGCTCTACCTTTACTAACAAACACATATTTCATTTGTTAGTTTTTGTTGTTTTTTATATTTTATCATATTAAAAATACAAAAATTTCAAATATTTTTATGACAAATATTTTTTTCTTAGGCTTGGCAACCCCTTAGAAAGTCTATATCTACTTAAATTTATATAAAATTCGAAAAAAAACAAACCTATTATACATATTACACTTTTTTCACAATGTTCAGATTATAATGGCTTTTTTCAAAAAATTTTTTTTCATAATTTATTTAATTTATAAATTATTGTAAAAACAGCGCTAATTTTTATTATCCAACATACTTTTAAGTCGCCCTAAAAATCCCCTGCCCTGGTAAGCCTTAAATCAGTCGGACGTAGAAATTGAATTGTTGAAAAATTTTAGATGAAATAACGTTATAGTGTATGTAAAGTTGGTTGCAGATGAACTGCATCCAACTAGAGTTTTGTCATTCGAGAACGAACTAGACCAATTGAACTAATTACTTAATTGAACGACCAAGTTCACTACAAATCGCTCTTATAGTTCAATGTTATTTTTGACCGGAAACAATTTTATTACATTTTTCAACAAGGAAAATAATACAACTACAACAACACTTGCATATGGTTCCTTTAGTTTAAATACCCTAAACAAATCTACAAAACGTAAGAGACCCTATTTTGAACACCTTTTTAATTACGATGTATCCCAAAAGCCAAGACAGATCGGTGTTAGATTCACATAACCAAATTTCAGCAATATCAGAGTGATTTCCTTGTTAGGTAAAACCTAAATTTTTCAATTAAAAAAGTCTTTCGTACTTACGCTCTGTGAGAAGATTCCTCAATTATAACATTTTCAGCAACAATCATATCATTACCATCCATTTCGGAAGTTACCTCCATAACTAATTCTTCAAATTTTTTACCCGTTTTACTCGAATTCTTAGGAGATTTCGATCTTTCATTCACTAGTAATCCATTATGACAACTGGAAGGTAATGAAGGAGATACCGAAGATTTACCATAAGAAATAGTAGAGGAGGAATTAGAAGGTGTTGTTGATGTGGCAGTAGTGGCATTTAAAATAGAGTAACCACCATTGTTGTCGGTTTTAGAATGTGCACCTGCACTACCATTTACACCTGTTACATCTGGATTAAGGTGAGGAAATTCATCAAATTTAAAATTTAATAACCAGGAAAGATTTTTATCCTCAAAATCACAATCTTGTTCCAAATTTTCTTGCTTGTAAGATGTGGAAGATGAAGAGGGGCAGGAGGAAGAGATCGAAGTTAAGGATGTAGATGATAAACGTTTAGATCCCATTGGGGAACTGTTGGTAATTATAATCGGTTTTTGTGGTAATACAAATTGAGAATCTAAGGATAATGTAGGTGAATGCGTGCTTTGGACAAAGGAAGACTCTTCGCCAGGTTTTAAAGAAACTGTAGGATTGAGCTGAGTTATTTCTGTCTGCATACTCGAATTATAACGATGATCCAATTCCAAAAGATCCGATGCTTGCCAGTTATCTGTATTATCATCCTCCTCATATTGACTGGTAGTATTCACACATATCGTAGAGGGGGTACTAAATATGGGCTGATCTGTCGATAAGACAGTTTCACTTGAAACTGGCAGTATTAAATTGGCATCATAAGCAAATAAATCATTGATAAATGTACTATTTGCTATAATATTAAAAGTCCCCGTTCCTGAATCCGAGTTTTGACCACTGCCACTGTGATTATATTCCTCTGAGTTTGTTGTATATTTTGTTTGTTGTATTCCATAACTTTGATTTTCTCCCTCATCTTCAATATGACGTTTTTTCCAATTATTATTATGATTTCTTGAAATTTCTTCATAATTTGTGACTGCCGAGGGGCTAAGATCATGGCTGATATCATTTTCAGAATATTTGCGTTTTAAGAAATTACTAAATTCGGTTTGACTAGGTGAAGTAGTAGAAGTTATGGCACCGTTATTAACGGGCATATTTAAAATCATATTTATGCTAACTTTCTTTTAATTCAATTTTTTTTTCTACTTTTTAAAATATTTTCATTATTTTTTTAAATTTCAATTTTATTTGTCATTTAAATAATTACAACTTCCAACACTAATTTTCACAGTTTCTTTTTTTTTTATTTGCCTCAAAAGAAAATGCAACTCTCAAACTAATACTTTTTTGCACCGTTTTTATTTTTAAGGATGTTTTCATTACGCGAGTTCTTTAACTACTAAATTTCCTTTTTATATTTACCTTGCACCAAAAGTAAAAAATTAATATCAATTTCCTTTAATTTCATAATATGTTTGCGCAATTTTTCTCTTTTCTCTATACCCTACAACAATAGTAAGGAGTGTATTTATTTTGTTTTTCGATTTGTAACATACTCAAAGGAAATGTGTCAGTGGTTCAAGTTTCTGTTAAATTTAAAAAACTTTTTTTTATAAAATTAATAAAATATTTTAATATTAATAAATTACATTATAAGTATTTAACTTGTTTAGAATGAAGCTTTTTCATAATACGAGGGCGGATCAATAAGTCCGTGACTTTTTGAATGAAACACCGTTTTTTTTTTGCAAAAAAAAAAAATATTTTTTAACATAATCTCCTATTAGCTCAATACACTTAGTCAAACGTTTCTCCAATTTTGGTATCCCTTCCAAAAAAATAAGGATTTTTCGAGGTCCATAAAATAGGCATTTGTTTGATCAATAACTTCATCATTGGAGCTTAATCTCCTTCCACCGAGCCATTTCTTTAGGTTTGAAAATAGGAAATAGTCACTGGGGACTAAATCCAGGTACAAATTCATGGAATTTTGCCATTGAGACTGCACACGTCACACGATTACGTTTATGGTCAATTGAGATTAAACGCGGTACCCATTTTGCAGACAGCTTTCTTAAATCATAAAGTCACGGACTTATTGATCCGCCCTCGTATGTATGAATCCTTTCATTAAAAAATGTAATTTTTACAAAATATAATTAATTTTAAGTAAAATGACATTAATTTGAAATATTCATTTTAAGTAAATTATTATAAATAAAAAATTTTACTGCTCTACTGCATTATTTTAATGAAAAATCATTAATTTGAGGTAAAATTTCATTAAAAAATTAATTTAATGAGTGTATCAGAAAAATGTTATGAAAAATGTTATGTATTTACTTTGATGAAAATCCAAATTTATTTAACGAAATAATTAAATAAAAAATTTATATCAACTTTCATTAATTTTCTGTAAGATGTTATTAATTAAATGTAAAATTTAATTTGCTTAATGAAGTTTTTCAAATTTAAATTAAGTATAAAGTTTTATTAATTTATTAAAAAAAAAATGTGTTTTCATTAATTTAATGAACATTTAAATAAATTAGGGTGGATGTGAAATAGCTAAATAAAATCTAAGCTAAATTGAAATTTACTAATTTTTATGAAATTTAAAAATTTATTCAAAGAAATTTTAAAACCTTTTGTCAAATTTTAGTTTAGAATTTACTTAGCCACCTCGCACAGGGCCTTAATGTTAACTTTCATTAGTTTAGATAAGGTAAGGTTGAAAAAGAGGAATCGAAACTGAGTAGTACACCTAAGCCCGAAAGTAGGCTTGTTGTGCGCTCTCATCCTTTATTAGTAAAAATGAAACTTAATTAATTTAATTAATTATGTTCAACACATTCTCATGAGTTAAGGACCATATCTGTTTTTCTCCATTATTAAAGATACGAAGTGACATTTTCGAAGAAGAATTTCTAAAAAATTGACAGTTTTTTCGAAATTAAATTTAAAATTTTTTCTCTAAATCTTAAGTTAAAAAAAATTAAATTTAATTTTAAGGACTGCTTTTTAATTTTTATTCCAGCAATTTTTAGGATTTAAAATTATTAAAATTTTTAAATCAATTTGTGTCACTACCGAAAAAACAATTAAAAAAATATTTGTGGTTAAAGCCAAACTTGCATAGTATCTTATCTTATCTTATATTAAAAATGGAAAAAGAGGAATCGAAAAAGAAGATCCCAGCAAAACTTTGGTAATGGGTGCGATATTCTCATGCGTTACCTTGTAATGATAGCTCGTTACCTTTTTCATTATTTGCAAGCATAAAGTAATAAGTTACTCATTATTAATTACGTAATATATGATTTATAAATGGAAAGTAATAATTGAAATATTTTTGAAAATCTATTTTTAGATACATTACTTTGTGTTTTTTTTTTGTAAGCAAAAGGGTAATGTATGTTTATTTTGATAACACTAACGAAAAAACGAAGCGCAACAATTCATTTAAGTTTAAAGCAATCAAATACTATATGCGTCGATAGCTCAGTGGGTAGAGTTCTTGGCTGGCAACCAGATTTCCCTGCTTCGATTCCCATCTTGACCACATTATTTTAAATTACAAATAATTAAAATAAAATATTTGTAATAATTTTTTTTTTTTTTAACCACTTTTTTAAAAATTGATTTTAGACACATTACTTTTTCCATTCTCGTAACCATATAAGTAACCCCAATTCTAAAGAATTGGGTATATACATTACTTTGAGGCTCATCGCTTGTAAAATTCATCATGAAGTAGGGTGTAAAGTAATCCATCGGCCCCTATGGCTATACATTACTTTACCTATTATTTGGTAATGTGTGGTTTTGCTGGGATACACATCACAACCGACTCATATCCAAAAATATGACCTATGCCGGAAAGTCGGCTAGTTGTGCGCTCTTCGAATTTCACTGAGAATCGGACCATTTCCTTACCTCAAAAAATCACCATTTTTCTCGGGCATGCTGACTTTAATTAAGACAAGATTTCTTAAGAAAACCTTTGGTTTACTTAAGTATAACAATCAAGTCTCAGACCAGGCAGATTTAATTTAATCAATTTTTATATTTTGGCTGACAAAAAATTATCTTTTAAATAAAAATGTACATAAATATGTGAAGTGTATACAAGATTCGTTTTCACCGTATATATTTCTCTTATTTATTTCTTGTTCCTGTATTTTAGCTACTCTTTAAACACATGCTCATTCATGCTGAAAATTTCAAGCGTTTAATGTAAAATATCCTTTAAAAAAACAAACATTTAGCGTAAAAAAGATAGAAATACTTATTTAAAACTGTATTTATGGTTGGTCGCATTTTTGTTTTCATCCATAACAATTGCATTTGGCCAACAAAACACATGCTTTTATCTAGCCCTTTATACAGGGTGTTGCTTAACCAATCAACCATGTAATTTATGGTCAGTCTTTGTTGTTGAATTGTACTTTCTGTAAATGAAATCCTTAAATTTATTAAACAGGTGTTGCTTTAAAAAAAATATTTATTTGTAGTTTTCTTTCTTGGATTTATTTGTCAACAACTTTTAAATATTTTCATGAGTATGAGTATGTAGTCAACACCAACCAATTTTATATTTGAATGATTTTTTTTTTTTTTTTTATCAATGGGATTTCATTTTTATCTTAACTGGTTAATGACTAACAGGTGTTAATTTTAGACAAAAAAATATTAGATTGAGTTTGAATACGATCTGATTAAAAAAACCCCATTTCTGTTTATCAGTTATGCAGCATCTTCAAATGTTAATGAATTTCCAAAAATTAAGGTGTAAAAAATCGAAAAAAACGAATAAATAGAATTATCACGAAAAATCACACGCATAAAATTGTTTTACCGCTCACGCATGAGCTAAAGGTTTGTTTTTTTTATAAAAATATTATTTTTCAATATTTTTATAAAGAAACAAACTTTAAGCTTATAGAATAAATTAGTTATTAATAAAAAAAAAAGAAAAATGTTAAATAAAAGATAAAAAATGATTTCATTTCCTAATTATATTTTATTGAAATGATTTTATTTAAGGATTTGGTGACCAATGATCCCAATCTTGTATTTCATTATATAAAATTAGACCAGGACTTTTGGTAGATGATACTTGAGAGGCAGCAAATAATTCATAATTTGGATCTAATTCACCATTTTTAACACCACAATCTAAAAGTTTTTTAGCCGCTGTTAAAGCACGAGCTGTTGGTAATTTTGCTAAAATTTAAATAAATGTAAAGAAATTAAAAGAAAATAAATGATAATAGAAATTAAATGAAAAACATACCACTAAAATTGCCTATAAATGCAATACCGGTACCATTGGTGTTATAACCATAGGTATGAGCTCCGACAACACGCCAGCCAGTACCCTCATAGACTACACCATCGTTTCCAATTAGAAAGCTAAAATTAATTGAAATAAATTATAAATTATATTTAAAGAACTTTTATAACACTATGTATTAAAATGTGTCCAATATATGGAAATTTTTTTGATTAAATAAATGAATAATTAAAGTGAGATAAGCTTGTAAAAAATTAAAGGCGTTCAAAGTTGCACTTTTATAGATTACATGATATGTAGTAAAATGCCTGAAAAATTAATAATTTTGTCGTGCAATTTATTTAGTTTATTTATAGGTACATAGCAGATAACTGCATTTGCTGATTGCAAAACGTTCATACGCAATCAACACAAGAATAAATACATATGTGTTTGCGTTTAAAGGCTGAATATACTCCAATACACATATTTGTTGATAATTTTAAATCAATCAAACGACGTGCAAATTGTTTTGTCACTGATTTATAATCATCGGTCGTTGTTAAACCATTGATTTTATTCTGTTCATTCGAGCCAACAATAATTATTTTGATGTAGAATAAATCAGAAAAAACAACAAACAACGTGTATGAGTGTAATCATAATTAAAACAAAATAGTTTCTTATCTATAAAAAGGGGGTGGTTTTGTAGAAACACATTTCATAAATGTTATATGCATATTAGGGTTGGTCTAAAATACGTTTTTATTAATTTTTATTACCAAAAATATTGCTCTTTGTGATTTTTTTTTAATTTAAGTCGACATCTCAGGCTCGCCCAATCCGGTTAAAGTTAAATATTGCCTAATTTTCCAATCAAAATAGATAAAAAAAAATTTAATTATATAGACCTAAATTTTTTTTCCAAAAAAATATTTATATTTCACAAAGAAGAATATTTTTATTACTAATAAAAATTCTATAAAAGCGGATTTAAGTCCCACCCTAATGTAAACAATATCATTTATGAAATGTGTTTCTATTTTGTTTTAATTATGAATACACTCATTCGCGTTGTTTGTTGTTTTTTCTGATTTATTCAACGCTGACTTTTTGTTAAGTGATTAAATTTGCAGTAAACATAATCGACATATGATTCAAACTGATCCGAATTACGCGTTCAGTAACATGACGCTGATTTTATTCTACAGTGAACTTTGTTGAATTATTAAATGTGAACAAGAATTTTTGTGTATGATTAAATCAAGACAAAAGTTGATTTTGCAGTTCTCTGGTACATAGTTCGCAATAACTTTGGAATACGCCAATGGATTTTCTTAAAATGTACTTTGTTTCATAAATATGCCTAAAAATAATACATCAGTAAGTTAACATAAATATTTCTAACTTTTGACTTAAAAGAATATTCTTGAAATAAACAAAATTTTCGGTTATTAAACTATGTTACAAAACTACACTCAAAAAAAAGACATGAACTAAAATGTAATAAAAAATTTCCTTCAAAATAGTTTATAAATTGTCCCCAATTTAAGTAAAATTTTATTAAAACTTGGAAAAATTTTCTTAAAAAGAATATAAATTCCTAAGTTTGAGGAAAACCCAAATACTCAGAAATAGTTTATATTTTATTTTCATAAGTAATATTTCTTGATTTTAGGAAAAAAACAAGTCAATTAAATACAATTTTATTAATTTTAAGAAAAAACATCTTAGTTTTAAGAAAATTGCATACTAAAATGTAATAAAATTAAGTTGAGTTCCAAAAAAAATTTAGAACATAATTTACTCCCATTTAGTTCAAAAAATGTATCTAACTTAAATTGAGAAAGTACTTAAACTTAATGTGTGTTCATTTTTTGTTCGCGAGTAGTAAAATTAACTAAATTTTAGAAAGCCATTTCCAAATTCAGTTTTAAGTATACCACTTTCTAATTTTGAAGAATTGTTTTCTAAAAATTAGTTCAGACAATAAAAAAACAAAAAGTAATAAATTTTTTCCTATGTTATAATAAAAATTTACTTGATTTTCAAAACTGATGAACTATTTGTAAAGAAAATTTTCATGCAACTTAGTTCAGATAAATTTTAAAAATTTTAATAAAACATTCTTTTTTTCAAGTAAAAGTTTTCTAAATTTTAAAAAATAATAAAATTTGGTATAGACTTTTTTTTTGTTGAAAAACGTTGAAATTATTTTTAATATTCTATTCCAAAAAAAAAAACAATCAATTAAAAACAAACCAGTTAGTTTTCCTAATTTTCAAGAAAAAATATTATTAAATAAAAGAAATTAAAGTAACAACTTAAAAAAACTATCGTGCATGATTGTAATTTTTGGCTTGTGAGTCAAAAATCTCTCACGTGCCCATCTCTAATCTTAACAGTCTTAAATATTGAACTTAAAGTACCTTAAAATATATTTAAAAATTTTGTTAGAAAAGGGTAAAAAATTTCGAATTTGCGCTTTTATGTAATAAATTTGTTTGTTGACTACAATACAAAATATCGCAGGCACATTTTATACATTACGGCATAATGGCTTTCCAATAATTGACGTAGCGCTTATTAAACTTTATATTTATCGAACTAGTTTTTTCACTTGTATATGTTAAATAAAGTTTAAGCTAAAAATGAGTGTAAAGTACACTAAAATGTATGGTAAAATATATTACCTTTACAATAGAAGCAGGATAAGGATGATTTTCACTTAAAAGAAGTGCTTTTTAACTTGTTGTTAGAAAATATTTTCTTATTTTTAGGGAGTTAAGTCCTAGTTTTTAGTAAAAAAAATTATCTAATGAACTTAAATAAAATAAAATTTTTCTTAAAACCAAGAAAACATTTTCTAACTAACAGTACAAATTTAGATGATGTATGAACTAATTAAGAGGAAATTTTACTATTTTCTAATAAAAATTTAATTTTCAGTAGTAAAATTTTTCTATAATTTAGAAATTTTGACAAAATTTCAAGTAAAACTTGTTTATTTTCAAGGAAAATTTTATTAAATATTGTTAAAAAGTGTCTTTGGCGCCGTTTTCATTTCAATTTTTCCTCTAAATAAGTTCATTTTTCTTAATTCTAGTTCATTTTTTTTTCAGTGTACTAAAAAAAAAATTTAACGCAGAATAATGTTAAATTAAAAAAAAACAATTATTTTAATCCGAATATATATAAAGTATCAGATTTACTCACTTATAACCAATATCATTATATTCTAAATTATTTATATGATAATGTTGCATATTTTGTAAAATTTCTGAACATTTTAAAAATGTTGTACACTCAGATGTCACCGTATGATGAATGACTACATATTTGATGGGTATAGGACGATACATTATATCTCGACTTAAGTGGCCACCCCACTGTCTTTTTAGCTTAATGCGTGGACAATCTGTATCTGAAGAACCACCATAAACAATAGCGCAAAATGTCAGAAATACGCAAAATAATTTAATCATGTTTTATTTTTTATTTGCAAACTTTATCACTTGAGTATTTAATTGAAACTAAGCTTCACATTCTTAATGCTTTTTAGTTATATAGAATTTTGTAATATTTTTATTGAATTACTCATCAACTTATGGTGAATAATTAAAAATGCAAATCTCTTTTAATATTTGAGTGGTAATATTTTGATGAGAATGCTTGGTTTAATCGAAATTCGAAAATTTTCTGGCCTTTATTCTGGCTAAAATATTTAAAAACGTAATTCTCTTTTAATATTGTATTTGAGAGGGCATTAGCGTAATTAATCTCTTTTAATGCTAAAAATGTTCTGGCTAAAAACTTGTTTTTCTTTGCTTCTCTAGCAATAAGTTCCGCTTAAGAGTGACCTTTTTTGTATATCCCCGAAGATAAACTGCAAATCATTAAGAAAGCATTAAACATTTTTGTTACTTAAAAAAAAAATCTTCTTAAATTAGTGATTAAAGGCTCATTAATTTGAGGTTCACCATTCCCCTGTTATACCCAATTTACACAGAGATGTTAATCTAGTACAAAGTGCATTAACTGCTTTTTCAAAACAGAGTCGCTTTTTGAATAAACTGCTTAATCTTAAATCTACCGGGTTCTATATATGCGACGTATACAGGCATTTTAACAATTAGCTGTAATTTGCTATTAATAGTAAGCATCAGTGTTGCCTTCCATTTTCATAAATCTTGGTGTCACTTTTATTAAATGTTTAATCAAAATACGTATATTTTCAACGAAAAATATAAAGATAGATGCTTCTTGAATAACAATATCTTTGAACGCGTCATCTGATTTTAATTATATATTTTAAAAATTGTTGGACTGCTAAAAAGCTACCTATACTTACTTTTTTCCCTGTATCGTCCAAATTTGATCTCAATCTCAGGCAACCCATCAACGTTGCTTCCTTATTAGTTTTTATCCTATTTACAGAATCTCTGATTGAGAGTTCATAATAAACGTTTGTAAACCTCCTTATAATCTGAGGTTATAATATCAGAATAAAATACTTTTGAGGTAATTTTCCTTTGTATTGAATCGATTCAAATTTCATTCAATTATTTTTTTTGGCGAAAATAATTAATTTAAAATTTTTCAATTCAGTGCATGAATGATTTGCGAATTAATTCAAAAAAGAATGATTCTTGTACATCTGTGTCTGTAATGTAGTGTGAACTTAAGTCTAAATATTTCTTTGCCAATTTAACAAAAAGGTGACATGACCATGTTAATAAATATATGTATTTGACACTTTATCTTATTTAAAGCAGTTTTATCTTACGAAACACAAATTTTTATGTTCTTTTAAACGCTTCTCGGGTTACATACATACAGTGACGTGCCCAGGATTTTGTTTATGGAAGGGTTATTTCAAAACCTAAATTTTTCGACCTATTTGAAGCATTTAAAATACAATTAACAGCTTCAAAATTTTTATGAAATTTTTATTTAAAACTTATTTATCATATTGCGATCTATACATTTCATATTGAATTTAAAAATTAATGCAACGATTTTACAACATGATTCGGACAATAGAGCTAGTGTGGAAAGTCTTAAATTTCTTTAGTACGTTTTGATTATTTTTGTGTTGTAAAACTTCTCTCGGCTTTTATATAATTTTGATAAAGTTCTATGAGGCTTCAAAATTATTTAGATGACTCGGCTGGGAACAATATTGTATAAATTATTTACCACATTTGTAATATTCCGTTGGATCATCTGTTTGTAGATTTAAACGGCATTTTTGTGTTCCTACAAGCCTAAGTAACTCTGGCTCTATACTAAAAATCTTTGTGATTAAAGTAGTCTCCATAAAAATAATAATGAATTTCTCCTCTGCATTTCTTTGCATCGAATTCGACGTATCAATTACTTACTAAATGATATGTTCATAAGCCTTTATTTTATTAAGATCCACTAGCTAATTAATAATCAAATTATTTATAATTAGTAATTAATAAACTAATTTTAATTAGAATATTTATTTTAAAAAACAGCATTTTCATTTAAAAAAAAGCAATTGTACGTAAATCAAAGTCACATTTTCAATTTACAAAATATTAGGTGTGTTCGACGTACGTTACCGCGGGTGCCCGCGGGAACCCAATCTTACGTTTCTTGTAACAAAAATTGGGTAAATGAGAGCGTTCATGAGAGAGTAATTGTGTTTCTCTTTTTACCAGAACTTACCCGTACTTTTTGTTTGGGTAAAATGGTAAAACTGTCAAATCATCAGCTGCTGCTAATAAATTAACTGTTTTGCATTTTTGAAAAAAATTAAAGTTAAATAAAAGTTCACTACAAACAACTTTTCCTTCTTAATAATGAAAAATACATTTGAAAATGTAAATAGATATTTGCCATTTCAAATATATTTATTAATTAAGCTGTTTTTTCATATGAATAAATTTGACGTTTATTTTTGGGTATGAAATGTGGTTTTGTGCGTTCGCAGTATTTTGGGCATTTTAATGGTTTTGTGGGAGAATTTTTTGCTTACTCTCATTTTACTAGACTTTACCCAAAATTACCTCGTACAGACCTATTATTTCACATAAAAAAAAAACCATTTGATATTAAAAAAAAAATAAATGAAATTAAAAAATATTAAATGCTATTAAAATAACCCAAAGGATTATTCTTTGGATATATTTGAAAATTTGGACATGGATATTCAAGATTTCTGTGATATCTGTGCTGCTTTGGTTTTTCAAAACAGTGTATCGGTGCTAAAAGTTGGATACTTTAACCGGCTCAAAGCTGAATAAATAACTTATGTTTTAACTGATCTAAATTTTTCAGCAATTATTTTTACAAATCATATCTCAAGCCAATTATTCAGCTATACTCTCTTTTGGTATTCAGAGCCGCTGTTGTTTTTCCATATTTTTCTTAAAACCGCTAAATAAACAAATTTCTCTAAAAATCGATCACTAACACAAATACACAATAATAAAAATGTGTTTATAAGGCAAGCTATCAAAGTTGGCATATGTTATTCCCATATACATTTGACATAAGCCAGTGTTTAGTGTTAACGCTTAACGTTTCTTATGTCAAATTTTGCATGGGAATGACAGAAGCAACGTTAGTTGCTTTCCGTGTAAACACATCTAATATTGATGTGTAAAAAACGCTAAAAAAAACATCAAAACTGATTTGCAAAAAATTGCTAAATATTTTACCCGATAAATGCGTTTAAAAATCTCTAAAATCGGAGAGAAAATATAAACAACGATATATTATATTCGAATGGAAAAAAGAGTATTTTTTTATTAAGTCCCAAATTAAACAAGTTAATTTTTCTACCTTTTTTTTATTTAATTATTAAAAGATATACAAATAATACATATATTTCTGCTTCTAAATATTATATACTTCAAATTATAGTTAATAAGCTATTATAAAGAACCACTTACAATTATGGAATACTCCACTCTGCAAAGTGGATTTGTTCCCTTCTCCTTTAAGTTAGATTCACAATGATGGAGTACTCCACACTACAGACAGAAATGAATTAAAATTGAGATGAGATGACATAAAAAATTTGTTAGTGCAAAGCATAATGGAACATAATCCACATTGCAGATAGTGTACTACATGATTATGAATGGGCATTTACAATTACAAATTTTTTGGTATTACACCATATCTATTTTAGAACACTTCACTCTCGAGCGTGGAGTACACCATCATTAGAAATTTAGCTTAAGTTTTTGTTTTCTTTGTTCACTAAAAAAATGTTTAAAATGATTTCATGTCATATTTTTAATGATTTTTTTTTATAAAGTAATAGATATTACGTTTGAATTACAGATATTACATTTGCAAAACAGAGAAACAAAAAAAAATAATATAAACAATTTTAATCAAAAGTTGGATATTCTTATTATTATCCATATAATATAAATAGTGTCTTGTTTGAAAACTTAAAATCTTAATCTAATAAATCCTGATCAAATTGTTAAAACAGAAAATGCGTTTTACTTTTGTTTTCTTTAACCATCAGTATTCAAGTGGTATAAGTGAATGGACAAAAATTTAATCAGTGACATTTTCTTAATCATCGCTTTCTTCATATGTGGGACTACTAGGCGAATAAGCTGGACTAGAGGGTGAAAAATTGTGAGAGGGAGCTGTAGGTGAGTACATGGGAGAAGCTGGAGAATAATTGCGTTGTGGTGTGTATGTGGGAGAAGTTGGAGAATATTTTGTGCTGTTTGGTGAATAAATCAACATATTGGGTGAGTAGCGTTGTGATGTGGCGGAATAACTGGAACCAGTTGGACTGTATTGATTTGCCGGTGAATGTTGTGGAGAAGTCGGAGAGTAGAGTGGTGATGTTGGAGAATATTTGGGTGAAGCTGGTGAGTGTTGTGGTGATCC